>PVKP010028930.1:0-29569 GCA_004027715.1 Plecturocebus donacophilus | reverse complement strand
AAAAAAAAAAAAAAAAAAAAAAAAAAAAAGAATGGAGTAATTAAAAAGTCCACCAAAGATGTTTACCCACAGCTGAATCCAGCAATTCAATGGCCCTGGGAAGACTACCTGACCTGATGTATGTCACACATACATCTGTCAACCAATCACTATAGCTAGGAGCATGGGGGATTCTGACCCACCAGTTCTTGGTCGAACACTCATTCCTAGGGACTAAGTAGGTGAGGTGAAAGGAATCAGCTCCCCTTAACCACAGGGCCAAATAGAATTACTATGAAATAAGACTATCCCCCAAAAAAGAACCCTGGATAGTAAAAAATGTTTCAATTGCCCCATATATGGCCTCACCCCTCCACACACACGATGCCTATTCCTCACATCTATGACAGGAGAGAATGGACATGCCTCTTCTACCAAAGGAGATACTTGGCTGGCCGTGTTTCCTGCATCTAGCTGTAAATTGAGGTTCTCCAAATGACAAGCATTCTTTTAGTGCAGAACCAGATGTGGCTCCTATGGACCTTAACCCATTAGTAAGTGATGATTTATTAAAGCATTCCCCAACAGGAAAAATGTGTTCAATTTAAAGGGGAAATAGAATATTACTAATTCAAACTCCCAGTTGGAAAAAGAAGTTAAGGCAGAGGTCTACATTGTAGCTCATGTGTGGGGACAGAATTCGTGAGGAATCCTCACCTGCAGTGGACTGAGACAGCTAACCCAGCATTCCTGGCTCTGCTTCTTCCTTGTTGTCTGTGGCCATGTCCAAGAAGAGTGTTGGATGATCTCTCTGGGTGGAACCATTCTCCTTTAGCAGACCTAACAGTTCACCTGCTAAGGGGGAAGACTTGGAGCACTGGGGGCTTTTTAGATTGAGAAGTTACAGGCCTGGGGTTTTTCTGGTAGTACAACTTCCTGAAAAACTCAATCAGTAAGTGGCCAATTTGCTAATAAACAGTGCCAGAGATCTTATGGATTGAGCCATGGTCTTTGAATATGTGCCCTGTCCTTAGGGTTTCTGTGTCTTAGAAATAGACCCTGCTTTTTATTATCCTTCTAGCTCTAAAAGAACTGCTTCCATTTTGTTCCTGCCTCAGAGCAACTCAAAACAATATACCAGACAAGGTAAGGCACAAGTAATTTGAGTAAAATATACATCAGGTGGTCTTTGTGTATTTCTCTGATCCTCCTGGGTTCCAGTCTTATCTCCTGCTATTTTCCCACCTCTTTGCCTGGCTCCTACCAAAATTTATTTGAGGTAGAGAATTCAGATTTTAAGTCCTGTTAATGGCATGATGATATGACTCTCAGATACCTGGGATTTCTCAGCATGGACAGAAAGGTCCTGTTTTAGCAACAAAATGTCACAGGGAGAACCTGTGGGCTCAGAGTTACATATCCATCACTGAATCTCTCCCTGTATTAGGTGGGGATGCTGGTTAGACTGGGTCATGTGTCTGGTCGTGGGGTGCAGGAAGGAGAAAGCAGAAATCATTTTCACCACTAGTACAGGGACAGTGCCTTTTGTACCCAGCCCCACACATCCTACTTGTTTAACCATCTGCAGCACACAGGTATAAAATGACCACACTTAGCCTCAGTTATATTATATATCTGTGGCTTTCCTTCCCAAAACCTTTTTTCCCCACCTGGTGGGATGCCTGTGAAACCTGCTCAGCTACTCTGATGCATGTGCAAACTGGACAGGAAAGAGACTTCACACTCCATGGGCAACCCTGACCAGAGACAGGAACCATGAGCCAGTGGATAAATCCCTTCCCTTGGTGGACAATTTCAAGGCACCTTCTACACAGCTCCCCACAGGGTTTTTAGTAGGACAGAAGCTTTTCCTCCTCCCTGTTTTACTCTTCTCAGATCTTTACTCTTTTTCTGTAAGATTACTTCTCAGAACAAGTCACCTGCATGATGAACCTTGTTTGGAACCCAGCTTTTGGGGTGATGTGGACTGACCATGACTATTACGGAATGAGACACAAATAGAGAGTGTGTCTGTCGGAATCATGGTTAGCATGGTGGCTAACTTGAAATGAAGCTGTACTCCTATCAGGAATGTCTGGAGTTCGCTATATCTTTTGACTCATTTGGTCATCACAAGTCAATGAGACAGGTGCTATTGTACCTGTGTGGGACAAGAAGGATGAATAACATTCCCAAGACCATGAAGGCATAAAGCAGAGGCAATAGGATTAGAACCCAGGTAGTGGGCTCCAGAGTCTGTAGTTTTCATTACCACACTATCCTGCTTCTCAGTGCTCAGATTTGTCACGTGGTCTAACACCTCTTTGATATGTTTGCTTAGGAATATTTGAAGACATCTTTTAGGATTTTCATGACTTCTCTAGGTTAAACTAGGTATATGTCCCTACAGATATTTATTAAGTACTATGTGCTAAGCAATGTGACAGGCGTTGAGGACACAGTAATGAAGAAAACAGACCCTTTGGCTGTGAAATGCTTACAGACCAGTAAGGCTAGGAACAGATGGGAGGGAAACAAGGAATGCCACAGACGTGTGACAGCATTAAGGGTCTACACAGGTTTGGTAGAAACACCTGGCAGTGCAGCAATCCCAGACACTGCAGGTAAGAAGGTGATTGGCCCTGGTGACAGAGCACTGGGCATAAATGAAGTAGAGAGGTCAAGGATGTCACCATGTATGGGGCCTGGACACCTGAGTGTTGGTGGTGCCTTCACTGCGAGAGAGAGAACACTGAAGAATGAACACTGGGGAGAAAGGTAGTTTGGTTTTGAAATAAAATGAAGCTGCTATAGAACTTGATATTTCCTCAATGTTCATCATCCTGTGGTGAGTTTATTTTTAATGTGCAAGTTTGGAAGTTTGCAGGAACTGCAAGTGTAGAATCCTCAATTTTTTTTCCATAATAATTGTAAATCCTGTCATTCCACCTATGGCAACCCTAATTCTATCAACAAATATATGTGCTATTCTACGAAACCCTATGTTTTTGTCAGTTTCCCTTTTTTTGTGTGTGCATTCTAGCACTTTATTGGAAATTGGTTGTGTACATCAGTGAGATCACATCAAAGTAAAAGCTTCATTTTCACACGATAATATCCTGATATCTGTGATACCTTCTTACATAATTTAATAAGTTGCAAGATGCTCCTAATACTGGTATTGAAGAGCTTGAGGGGTCCAGAAATATCTCTACATAAATATAAATTATGACATCTAAAACAACCATCATTCCTCAGGTTGTTTGTGGATGGTTTGTTTGTTTTTTGTTTGGGGCTTTTTGTTTGTCTCTGCTTCTGTCAGCCACATGGTACTTACAATTTTCCTACTGAGCTGGTCATCAAGCAGCATTTTTTATTTTTTTCATATATTTTCATTTCTTTTTTGCTTAAATCTAGGAGTATATTATATAATATACTCTATAAATATATAATATATACATTTAACATATATTTAGACATATATAATATAAATATATGTAATATATATAATTTATAATTAAATATATAATATATACTATATATAGAAATATATAGTATATATTATATATAATATATAGAGAAATATATAGTATATACATTTAATATATATTTAGAAAATATACTTTTAAAAATGTATAAAATTACATGAAGTTGAGTTCATTGTTTTAACTTGTCAAGATCATTTTGATCTGAATGCTGTTCCTGCATATATAGTTTAGCTTTTCCTCCAATTTTGTGCCATTGATACAAGCTATAGTTTTAATAAATATGAGAGTAGGAAAGGTTTCCAAAATTTACAAGCATATGTTATCTTAACTCTAAAAAGTAGTACAAGGATCTCAGGAGAGGTAGGCCAATGAGATTGCTATTAATTTCTGGCAAAATTCTAAAATGAATTATTAAATAGATGTTTTGATAGCCTAAGCAAAGAAAGTGCTGATTGCCTGAAAACAGCATAAGCCCGCTAAGAAAAAGTATGCCAAACTAACCTAATTTTTTTCCTTCCTAGTGCTGCTAGAGACTAAGAGAGGAGAGGACTGCTGTAGACATATGCTATGCAAATTTCATCAGGGAATTTAACAAATTCATTCCTTGCAGATGAGATATAGAAGAATGGACAAAATTATAGCAGAGAAAGGCATCTCAGCTAAGAGTACATTATTTAGTTGAAAGAGTATGAACCAGGGTTTCTTGTCAAAATGGTATTGTGACTTCCCTTCCCTGTTCAAATACAGCAAAGAGAGATAAAATATGGCATGAAAGCTAGAGACACAGCCTTGCTCAAAAACAAAGTAACTTCTCTGTCCACCAAAGAAAGAATAGAAGCATACAATGCCAAACGGAATTTAAAGCCTATAATTCTAAACAGAGGCAGAGACAGCTGGAAGCTTGAGTACTGCAGGGTAAAGGAACCTCAAACCATCCATGTATGCATATGCGGGGCAGGGGTGGGGGGTGGAATATGTAATCTGTGTTTGTAAAGGTTGAATTTACAGGTTCTTTTACAAGAAAGGAGAGAGAGGCTTGGAGCTAAATAACCCCATAGCAAATAACCTACTGGAGATGAGTAGAAGCTCTCTGCTCTAGGTGGGGTTTTCCTTCATCCTTCTTCCTTTTCCTTCATCCTGTCTACATCATGTTTTTGTCATTTGCCTCACATCTGTAGCCTTTGGACTTTCTCATCTCTGCCAAAGGTAATAGTAAAAACAAGTAACATTAATTTAGCATTCAAACCAGAAGTCAGCTGCTCAGGGCTCTGCGCTTAGGTCACACCTGTTCTCCATGGCAGGAACGTGGGCCAGACGCTCCTTGAGTAAAGACTGCATATGTCAACCATTACTTCTCATAATAAAGCCTAGGAAGAAATAGTGCTGACCAATAGAAATTTGTCTTCCACTTGCTGGAAGTTTCAATGCTGTTGACTTTTACATTGCAGCTTTTCTTGGGAACTCCTATGAGTGCATGCAATACTTTCCAAGGCAATTTCTATTCAGTTACATGGTGTCTGAACCTTGTCATATATGAAAATATGAATTTGTTTTAGGATTCATTCTTCTTTAACAACCACATGCTCCATTGGGTTGACCGTGAAGGGCTGAGTATCACATCAACCCTTCAACCCAAAGTTCCGCAGAAACCTGTCTGGATTCTGTTGTAAACAAAATTGTGTGGCAAGCTGGGAATTCTGTAAAAACATGGTATTCATAGAAAACCCTGAATATGCACACAGAGTCCACAGACAACTCCAGTAAATTATTTAAATGAATACCAACCAGTGCTGCTGTGATCATTTGATTAAAATCCTGGTTTGACTGCTCACATATATGTTTCCTATTAGTGTGTGATTTCCAGTTGCTGCAGTGAAAGGTAGCACTCTGCTGAATGCCAGGATGTGGGAAAGAATAAACAGTGCTGTTGTTTTGCAGTGGGAACTGGCCAGGGAAAGCTGACACCCTGCAAAACACACCCATCTCCTGCTTCCCTAGGCCAGAAAAGACGACCTCTGGCCTCTCTTTGCAAACTTTAGTTACAGAGTTGGGAGGAAGAGATTCATGACCACCAAGAAAGGTGAGCTACTCACATATTTATAGATATAATTCTCTTCTTATGCTCCTTTTCTCCCCAATCTTCAATAAATCATCTGAAATATAGAAAGACTTCTGTGCAGCCTGATGGAATAAACACTTCTGGAATAAATTTTCCTTCTCCATTCCTCCAACATTTTTCTTATGACATTTCTTTTTCCATAATTTATCAGTCCTTGTCTGAACACCTGACCCTAACTAGCCAATGAGTCTTCTCCCTGTAGTTTTGAATTAGGAAGGTAGAAAAGTCTAGCTATCCTCCCAAGAGGTAGATACTATAAGATATAAAACTTGGAAATATCATGCCCACCGCACCCCATGTTTTCAGTGTTGTGAACAAAACAGAATGAAATTCCCATGAGAAGCCCAGACAAGAGTAAGAGAGAAAAAAAGAGAGAGAGCTCTGACATCATATGTCTCTGGTTCTACTTGTTTTCTTGTCTAGTGACTACTGACATCCTTGTTCTTCCTGTAATTTGGTTGTTAAATAATCTCTTTGATTTAATGAACAAAATTAATTCCCTTTAAGTATTCATTCAAGTTTTAATACTGTCATTGCAGCCAAAAGGGCCAACTAATACAACATTAAAATTCTTCCAGTAGGAAAATGTCTTTTATCTATGATTAGATTTTTCTACAATGCAACATTTGGACCCATCAGGATGGGCAGATTTGCCAATACCACACATAGATGACAGTACCCTCCTCATCCTTGAAAAGACTCCATTCTATACCTGCTTCCATCAGGACACTTTTCCTGGAGATTATCTCAAGTTACACCCATGTATCTCCACTCATCTACTCCTCCTTTCTCTACATGGTCACACGTCACCTAACCTAAGGAAAAAAATCTGTCTTGGCCTCATTCGAAGTAGGTAGCTGAATTAACTAGAATTGTAATCGTAAATGTCAAAGAACAAAATGGCTTGGTAATACCTTCCAAAACAGTAATTCAGAGCCAGAGGGCTTAGGGCAAGGGCATCTCCAGGAAAACTATTGGAATCTCTGGACAGAGGAGGAATAAGAGGTGCACACTTAAGAAATACTCATTTGCATTTATTTGTTCCTTCCCAATGTTTATGTTACCTCCTTCTCAAAATGAAAACCTAATCCTGTCTAGAGGTTACAATTTCCTACTACCAGTCTATTTATTCCTGAAGACAAAAATCCTAGCTAGAAATGGTCTTCAATGAGAAATGTATGCTAAAGCCACTCAGAGCACAAGGGTGCTTGCCACGGCCAGCTAAACAATGGTTTGCCAATTACATGACATGATCAATTATATGTTTAAAACTCATTACTAATAATAAAGAACTGAAATTTATAAATTGTTTTATAAAATATATTGGACTAAAAACATCTTATATCACTTTTACTCGTCTTCACTCTTCTATGATTTTTTTGAAGGGAAGAAAAATGTAAAGATATTACATTTCATTATAACACAAGAAACTGGATATAACCCTGGGTAAGTCTAAGACATAACTCTAGGAAAAGTTTCATATGTGAATATCATTAACCATATCTGTTAGAGAAAAAAAAGAAGGTAAGAAATTCTGAACAAAGGGTGTTCTAGAAGAGGCCTGGGCCGTGGAATTATTATATACAAAGATAATATCACATTTATAATGATGAAAATCTGAAATCAATTTAAATATCAAACAACAGAGGATTACTTAAATACATCATATAATATAGATGCAAGTTTAGACATTGATTAAAATCTGTCTTCAAACACTAATGACATGGGAAAATCCTTATGATATACTGTGAGTAAAAATGGCATACTTTTATGATCTCTATTACAGAAAAGAAGGTAAGAAAGCAAATTAGAAATATGTCAAGATTTTAACAATGTCAGGACAGTGGGATTGTGAGAGATTTTAATTCTGATCTCCTAACTTTTCTGTATACTCCACATTACTTAGTTGAACATATTTCTATACGTGGGGGTTGGTGAACATTTGTTTAGAAAATAAGAATTAAGGACCACAGGTTAAAATTAATGAAGGGAGTATACTGTTTCCCTGAATCTGTCCACACCAAGTCGAATGTATCTGAGCAGCCAAGATGTTGGAGGAAGTAAATTGAAAGGATGAAATACCTCCACATCTTAACTGGAAATTAAGATTTTAACGTTTCACATTTTACTCTTTAACTCACTTAGAGCAAGATCACTTAAAAATAGGTACTCTGTTTCCCAGTCAAACTGATTTTGCCCTCTGACATTTACCCTTCTGATACTAAGGTTTTCTGCCTTTCGGTCCTACTCTGATTCTACTTTCTCCAAAAATCAAAACAGCCACTTGATTTATTTTCTAGTTAATACTCTTTACTAGAATGGCAATAATTAAAAATGACAAAGGAGGGCCCTACACAGTGCTGAGGCTTAATGTAATACTGAGCTGACTTCGGGTGTTCGTTTCTCCAATTTCCTGCCTCTTTCTATTCCTTTCTTCACTCACCAGCTCTGTTCCCTCCACTTGCCAATGATCAGCTCATTCTCACTAAGGGGTAAGACTCTGTGCAGATATTTGATCCCACAGCAATGCCTCCTTTCCCCATTCAATATCCTCCTGATTCTCAAGTTTCTAAACACAGCCTATTTTGCCCTTCTGCTATCTGATGCTCTACTGGGATTTAGAAAAGGTTTTAAACCTGCAACTTAAAAAACGGATTTGATTCCTGGCTCCACTAACTACAAATTAGATGACTGAGAAACATTTCTTAATCTCTTGGCATGATATTTCACTATCAAAGATGATAGTAATGTTACCCAGCTCATGAATTATATTAAATTATCTATTAAATATTTTAGCACAACACCTGGAGGATGTTCAATATATGTTAATTGAATCTAAGTCTGATTTCTGCATAGCAACCTATGAGAGGCAACAACACAGAATATAGCAAATATACGAGCCAGAGATTTCTGGGTTCAAACTCCTAGTCTATCATTTATTAATTATGTGAACTTGGATAAGTTTCTTAGCCTCTCAACATATTAAGTTCTCAATCTATAAACTGGGAGCCCATTGTAATGATTAAGTGCATTTGGAAGCAAATGCATGATGAATGCCCATTACATAGAATGCATTTAATAATAATAGCAACATTATTATTGTTGTTATTGAGGGACCAGAAGGAAAACTATAGTAGTTGAAGACTCTCAAAATGAAAAAAAAAAAAGAAAGAAAAAAAGACACAAAATAAAAAATATTTTCAAATTTCCCTTACTCTTAAAATTCTCCCCAAAAAAGAATTCCTTGCTAACATGAGTGAACATGAAGCTATTTTCTTTCCTTCATCCCCTGAGATGGTAGCAGAAATGGAACTGGTGAACAGGCCCAATTCAAACAAAGATAGCTACAGGAATAACATTGGGAGAGACACAAGATTTGTTTTGGCAAATAGAAGAGATTTCGGATTGTTTTGGTTTTCTTCTCTTGGAGCCAGTCAGCATCTGGCTTTGAGAACTATGGGTATGGTCACCATATGGCCCACATTTTTCTAGAGCAGTCACAGTTTAAAATATTGAGTCATGTTGCCCCCTTAAGAACAGTTGTATTTGTGAGACCATGGATCTTTTTATTTGCAGTTCAGAAAATATGGTCATAGTCACTACAAAAGTTTGTATTTGACTGGGTAAAAGTAGAGATCACACGAAAATGGGGACAGGTCATGAACTACAGAAAAATAAACTGGGATTTTTTCCCTCTATATTATCACTCTCCTTACACTTAATAACAAGTGCTGGTTTGGCAATTTTCCTCTAAAAAGCAAGGTAATGGGTTTTCAGGGTCACTGTGACCAATCCCACATCTTTGAACAAAAGTCAGGCAATTTTCAGGAGATTTCAGCTCCATCTAGTTTGATAATTCACTACTGAGAGAGCAGAGCAGGTAAGGAAGTGTCAGTAATAGCAACAACCAGCATTCATTAGTTTAGTGAGAGATTATATGTGCCAGTACATGGCTGTGCGTTCTACATGCATTAGCTCATCTAATGCTTGTAAGAATCCTATATGCAGACACCATTATTCTCTCCTTACATGAAAACAGACTCAGAGAGATTAAGTAATGTGCTGTCACATGACCCGTAAGTGACAGAGCTGGGATCCAAGCCTGGTTGATCCCAGGATTTCTCAGTAGGTAGAATCATTATAGATTTAAACAGAGTATTTTTCATACAGGGAGGTTGAGGGTCAGGCCTAAAATTTCTGGGGTGATCATGCAGCTGTGGGAGTATCAGACAGGCTACTGCTCACAGAAGGCTACTGCTCACAGAAGAGCGATTCTCCCTAGGAATTGTTTTTCGAACAGGAAAAATCTTGGAACCAGAAATCCATTATGTGAATGTAAACGTGTCTGGATGGGATTACTAGAGATGTGCAAACCCAGGGGTGTTTGGGGTTTGGCTACACATTATGTTCTATTTTTCAAAGGTTCTGGGAGAGGCAAAACTTAAAACATGTTTCTGCACAATAATTATCCACTTTGGTTTCAGATCCATGTGTATTTCTAGAGAAATTAACAACCCTGGACCTGTTTCTTATTTTAGTGGGTGCCCCTCACATAAATATTCACAGACAGAGCAGGCCTACAGGAACTGTGGAAGTCAGAGGAACCAAACTCAGCCTAGCAAGAACAGAAAAACAAAGCTAAACATGTTTAAGAATCTCCATCTACTATGGCCTTGGCTATGCTGCTAATTAGAGCAAGTTATTTCGTGGGAGAAGGAAAAAAAATAGCATATTAAGTGCTTACTATGAAAGCCACTGCTCTTGATACCATCCTTACCCTCAGGGAATTTTCACTAGGGAGATGATAAAGACCAGTGAATAGGTCATTTCACTACAGTGTGGTTAAAAAAGACAGGGTTCCATCAGAGCACAGAGACAGGGCATTTAAAGCCAGTCTTGACGGTGTTCCAGTTACATATTGCTGTATAAAAAACTACCTCCAGAATGTAGTGGCTTGAAACAACAGCCATTTATTTATGTCTATTGGTTCATGGGTCAAGAACTTTGGCAGGAGTCAGCTAGGTGATTCTTTCAGATGGTGTTGATAAAGATCATGGGACAATATGCAGCTAGGGGACTGATTCATCTGTGAGATCCTGGATGGCTTCAGTAATGTGTCTGTTTCCTTGCTGGGGATAATTGAATTCTATTGGTCAAAGCACTCACAAGTCTTTCCAGGTTCAAGAGGAGCGTATTTAAACCCCACCTCTCAGTAGAAGGATTATTAAAGAATTTGTAACTATGATTTTAAATTGCCACAGTCATATCTACTACCATAATTTTTTTTAATGTCTCATGTATGTAAATATATTCACCTCCAGCTTCCTTTAGAAGACCATCAGACTCAGGTCTGAGGTTCAGAATCTCATTATCCAAATTAGATCCAGAAGAAAATAAGTCTTCATACGTTCAGTTCCTTTGATATGGGGTCTTCTCAATCTGAATACCTATAAACTGAAGGTACACTTTTTCTGTCACAAGTACCACAAATACCCAAGATACGAAAAAGAGGCCGGGTACAATAGAAGGCATATGTCAGTCCCTGGTTCATGGCAGTTCTGAAATTCTATCAGGAACGTATCTGTGCCTTAACTAAGACTTACTCATGCTCTCTGACTCACAGGTTTATTCTCTTGGCTCTTGGGTCCACCCTCTGAGTTATTCTAGCCTATGTTTTCAGCTGAGTAATTTTCTCAGTGTGTTTCTTGATCATAGAAGCGTTGAGATTCAAATCTTTGTCTTTTTTGTACTGCTTCTGAATCTTTCAGTCTACGGTTTTCATTCCTCCAAACAGTTGGTGGGTTCTTCCAGTCAGTTTGTACTTCTATAACAAAATATCTCAGAGTGGACAGTTTGTAAACAATAAAAATTTCTTATAATCCCAGAGGTTGGAAAGTATAAGATCAAGTCGCAGCAGGTTTGATGTCTGGTAAGGGCTGCTCTCTCTGCTTCAGGATGGCGTCTTATTGCTGCATCCTCACATGGCGAGGGACAGAAGGACAAAAAGGGATGAATGCCGTGTCCTCACATGGTGAGAGAGCAGAAGAGAATCAACCCACTCCCTCAAGCTCTTCTGTGTTTTAATCCCATCCATGAAGGCTTAACCCTCATTATTTAATCATCTCCTAAAAGCTCTGCCTCTTAATACTGTGACATTGACCACTAAGTGTCAACATATGAATCTGGGGGAACACAGTCAAACCATAGTAGTTTCTTATGTATCAACTTATAAAATTTGTTTAAGTAAACAAAGAGCCACAGTCACAAATGTCTTAATTCATAGTGCTTCTCAACTTTGGGTTTCTTGAGCTACTGTGAGACAAAGCGCTTAAGAGTCTCAGAAAGAAGCCTGGGTGCACTGGCTCATGCCCAAGGCAGCTATTTTAGGGGACAGTAGACAGGAGTTGGACATGACAGCTGGGGTGTCCTCCTGCTGGTGTACAAGGCCCTCTGCAATGTTAAGTAAAGAGGTAGGAGACCAGGCAAGAGCTCCAGGTCTCCCAGTACCACAGTGTTCTGGCCTGGAACTCTGAGGAGCTCAAGAATTCTAAGTTAGAACCAGGCTTAACCAGGCCTTGTAAGCCCTTATACAGTTATATTTATCAAGGCATTCAGGTAGAGCATATTTTAAGAACAGTTTGATAGCTTGATTTATAACCTTACATATGGCATTTGGGCTCCATTTGTACTATTATCCTGGGATCTTCAAGAGGCCTGAAGATTGTTTACACCAAACTAAGTAGTTTATATTGTATCTTGAGGGCAACGTAGAATATTAAAAGATTTTAGTCAAACAAGTATTATTGGTTTACTGATATTTCCTAAGAACCTAGAAGGGAGCCTGGCACATTGCAGACACATTGTAAATATTTTTGAGTGAATGAATTGTCATTTGAATTTTAGAAAGATCACTCTGGTGCAGTGTGGGGAATGTTTTGGAGAAGAATAGGATTGGAAATGAAAAGGCTAGTTAGAAGGCTCTAGAAGCAACCCAAGGTGAGAGGTGTTGGTGTCTCCTAACTAGCTATGGATATTAGGATGAATAGAATTAGAAGGAAACACAAACATCTACTGTTGTGTTTGTCACACTGTTATGATATTTTCCTATGGGTCCATCTCCCATAACGACTATGATGCCCTTGAGAGTAAGCCATTACTTCCTCACCACATTATTCTCAATGCCTAAAATTGGCATATGGTAGCCATTTGAAAAAGATTTGTTGAATTAACTGATTAATGCATGAAAGGATTATAATTTGTAATTCTCACAACACCTTATGAGATTTGTTTATTAAGTCAAGAAAACTAAGTCTTGGAGAGATTAAATAACTTGGAATGAGCGCTGAGCATCTACATGGTCCACAAAACCCAACATGATCTGGCCTCTCCTACATCACCTATGCAACATTCACTCTCATTCACCCCATTTCAGCTACACTTACTCTATTTTTTTTAATCCAATGCCCATCTCACTGGTTTGGCACTCGTTTTATTTCCTCTGCTTTTTCCTTCAGCTCTTTGCTTTCCCTGGCCATTTTCACATCTTGGCTCAAATGTCACCTTTCCAGAAAGGTCTTCCCAGGCCACTCAATATAAAATGGATCCTTCTAAACAAGAGTCAGAGTAAATCACATTCCATCCTATTACCTTATTTTGCTTTCTTCATAGCTTCTACAGTATCTGAAATAACCTTGCATGATGTATGATGTATTTATTGTCACCCTTTTTTTTTCCATAAGAATATAAGTTCCTCGAGGGCAGGACTTTGCCTATCTCTTCAGGAACTGAAACACCACCTGACACAATAGACAATCAGTAGGTATTTAGCATCCATTAATGACTGGATACATGGATGGATGGATGGATGGATGGATGGATGGATGGATGGATGGATGGATGGATGGATGCTTTTGAGAAATTCATAAGGTATGGAGGCAAGATTTGAACACATCATCATCTGACTACAGAGTCCTTGCTTCTGCTCATGCCTCTCAGGTAGCTTCGTGAAACCTCAGGACCATCTACCTTATTCATGAAATCCCAGGACCATCTGTCTTATTCACCACTATATTTCCAGCCCTAGATCAGTGTGTGGCATATAGTAGGTGCTTAATAATTATTTTCTGGATGAATTAAATATGAATTAACATGACTATCTAAAAGAACCTGTGTCATTACTTTATAGTCACAGGGTAATAGGGTTACTATTACCTTGACCAGGACACCAGGAACTTAATAGGGTTTTATGACTTTTGATGAAATACACAAGACTATGATTCCAACTGTCTCAACACTATCAAGCCACATAATTGAGAGACACACTAGAAACTCTTATAGTTGTCCAGGCAAGAAATGATGAGAATCTGAGCTAGGACTGTAGTACAGGGGATAACAAGGAGGAGCCGCAGATTTAAGAAGGTGTTAGGAGTCAAACCGGCTGGGCTAGGGGATTTACTGAGTGTGGCATGTGAGGAAAAAAGTAGACATCAATTTCATACTGACTGTGAAAGCTGGATTACAATGAGCTGATGGGTAGCTACAATTTGGAACGTGGAATAAGTAAGGTAGGGTGGAGATTAGAATATAATTTGGGGATTCAAGGAAACATCAATGTTAGATGGGAGACAGTACAGCATATTTGTAAATTTATTAGAATCAGATGGGAGTTAGAGCAAGAAGATACAAGAGAAAGAGATTGAATGATGGAACAAGACTCACAGATGCTTACAAACTGTTTAATAGTCCCTGTGTGTGTCTAAATGCATGCATGATGTTTAGCTGTATCCAGGACAAATGGTTTTTAAAATAAGGTTGCTCATTTCTTGCCCTTCCCAGGCTGCAAAGAGCACACACTAACAGGTGATGTAGAATTTGAAGCTCAAACACCAAGTCTCCTCTAAGAGTTACTGTTCCGAATGTTTTTCTCAAGGAGATAAATTACTGAATTAGAAATAATGTAGGCTGGGCTCAGTGGCTCACACCTGTAATTCCAATATTTTGGGAGGTCAAGATGGAAGAATTGCCTGAGGCCAGGAGTTTAAGACCAGCTTGGGCAATGTAGTGAGACCCCTCTTTACACAAATAAAAATAAAGATAAATATTTACTGGGTATGATGGTGCACACCCGTAGTCTTAGCTACTAGGAAGGCTGAGACAGGAAGAGTGTTTGAGCCCAGGAGTTCAAGGCTGCAGTAAGCGAGGCGCAACCGTCCTCCTGCCTGGGTGACAGACAGAGCAAGACCCTGTCTTCAAAAGAAGAAGAAGGAAAAGAACAATGCAATGTTCAAGAGAAAGTATGGTTCTTTGAAAATTTTTTATTTCATTTTAAGAAGTTTTTGGCAATATTAAAGTAACTAGGAACATTAATCACCATATACCTTCTTGCACGTGCGTGTGTGTGTGTGTGTGTGTGTGTCTGTGTGTGTGTCTACAATCTTGAGAATCATATCATTTTGGTCAGAGACTGACTGCATAAATGATGGTGGCCCCATGACATTATAACAGAGTTGCAACATTCCCAGCACCTAGTGACTCTGTAGCTATAGTAAGATCGTAGCATAAGGCATTATTCATGTTTGTGGTGGTGCTGGTGTAAACAAACTTACTGTGTTTCTAGTCACATAAAAGCAGAACACATACAGTTATACATAGTATAGAACACTTGATAAGGATAACAAACAACTATGTTACTGGTTTATGTATTTGCTATACTGTAACCTTTATTATTATTTTAGGGTACACTCCTTCTACTTACAAAAAGATTTTTTTAAAAAAGTTAACTGTACAACAGCCTCAGGCAAGTACTTCAGGAGATATTCTTGAAGAAAGTACTGTTATTGTGGGAAATGACAACTCCATGCGTGTTAGTGACCCTATAGACCTCCCAATGGAACAAGATGTGGAGGTGGAAGACAGTGATGTTTTTTTGATCCTGATCCTGTGTAGGCCGCTGCTAATGTGTTTGTGTCATAGTTTTTAACAAAATCATTTAAAAGTTAAAAAAAATTGAAAAAAGCCTATAGAAAAATGAGAAAAAAGAAAATTTTTATACAGCTATATATTTATACATAATTATATGTAAAGCACATATAATATTTATGCTTTAAGTGTTATTAACAAGGAGTCCATTTTTTTTTAATTTAAAGTGTATAAAGCAAAAACTTCACAGTAATCTAAGCTTAATTTATTATTGAAAAAAGAAATTTTAAAATGTGGTACATATACATCATGGAATACAATGCAGCCATAAAAAAGAACAAGATCAAGTCCTTTGCAGGAACATGGATGGCGCTGAAGGCTGGTATCCTTAGCAAACTAACGCAGGGAGAATAAACCGCACACCACCTGTTCTCACTTGTGAGAGTTAAATGATGAGAACATACAGACACGAAGAGGAGAACAACAGACTCTGGGATCTACCTGAGGCTGGAGGGTGGGAGGAGGAAGAGAAGCAGAGAAAATAACTATGGGGTCCTTGGCTTAGTCCCTGGCTGACAAAATAATCTGTACAAAAAAAAAAAACAAACCTATGACATGAGTTTACCTGCAAAACAAATCTGCACATGTAGCCCTGACCCTAAAAGTTAAAAAAGCAAATTTAAAAATTAATTTAGTATAGCCTAAATGCCCAGTGTTTACAAAGTCTGCAGTAGTGTACAGTAGTGTCCTAGATCTTCACATTCACTCACTACTTATTGCCTGACTCACTCAGGGCAACTTCCAGTCCTGCAAACTTCATTCATGATAAGTACCCTATATAAATATACCACTTTTGAATATTTTATACTGTATTGTTACTGAACCTTTTCTACATTTAAGTATGTTTAGATACACAAATACTTACCATTGTATTACAATTGCCTATAGTACTCAGCACAGTAACATGCTGTACAGGTTTGTAGCCTAGGGGTAATAGGCTATATCATGTAGTCTAGGTGTGTAGTAGGCTGTACCATCTAGGTTTGTGTAAGCACCCTCTGTGATGTTCATACAATGATGAAATCACCTAAAAATGCATTTCTCAGAACGTGTCCCTGTTGTTAAGGAACACATGACTATAGGTAGATGGATCGATAGATCGATAGATAATAGATGATAGAGATGGATGATAGAGAGATTAAAGATGATAGATGATAGATTGATAATAGATGATAGATAAAGATGAGATAGATGACAATAGAGAGAGAGAGAGAGAGAGATAACAGATAGATGAATGAACCTATCTGAAATAAAAGAACTGTAAATTAGCATAGTTTACTAATTGGTTTACTCCTCCAGACACAGGACACGGGAGGCAGACACAGAAGCAGAGCCTCTCCAAGTCCCTCCATGGTCTTTCCTTGACATGTGGCTAAGGCAGGGTGGAGCCACATCACATGCCTTTCTCCTGAACTTTCACAGGAGATTAGCTTTTGCTTCTTGGATAACTGAATAAGTGGAAAGAAAAGATGTTTGTAACTAACACCGAAGAAAAGTCCATTTGTTCTCAAGACACTGAGTGTGTTGTTCAACTCAGTGAGTTCATCTATGCATTTTTCTTGGATCCTGCAAGGGTCATAATGGCAGCAGGGTGACAAGCCACTTGGTTCAAGTCATGCCCATTCAGGCTGCCCCCAGGGCAGGATTAACTAAGGCAGTTGCTTTTGTCCTTCTCTGGGTTTAAAAAAAAAAAGACTCAGAAGAAGGTATATGTGCATCTTGCTTCTTTGCTCACTTGTGCCCTCTCTCTCTCTCTTTCTCTCCTGCCACTGCCTTTGGGACAGGGATGACCTCAGCCTCCCTCATTCTCAATACTAAATTTTATTTCTTATTTTGACGCTGGGGACCAGGGGCAATGCTGCTGGCAGAGATGAGTCCAGCTTGAAAACAGAGAGTCCTCCAGCCCCAACCTGGAGCTCAGCTCTCCCGATACCATGGGAAAATGGGGAGAGCAATAAGAGCCTCAAGGAGCCAAATCTAATCTCGGTACTCAGGAGTCAGGAATTCTAATCCTTGATTCAATCTGATTGCTGCTGAGGGTCAAAATTGTCTAAGTACTTTAAGGTGAGGCCCAGTTATGGGGAGTTCTTATCCTAATAAGGCCCAGAATAGCATACGATCAATTAGATGAGAAAATAAAATCTCTTTTAATCCGTCATGTGTGCAAAGATTAATGTCCAAGGATAAGTACTACCATATTATTTATAGACTCTAAAACTGGAAACAATCCTAAATATCCACAATATGGAATTGATTAGATATATGTGTGGAACATACCTAGAATGAATTTATGCAATCATTTAAAATCACGTAGTATTGAATATTTAACAATATAGGAAAACTCTCAAATAAGAACATGTAGTGACTAACCCCAAATTATAGAAAATGTGCAATTGTTTGCAAAAGCAAAGAAAAAGGAATATGTGGTAAGGGTTTTCTTTTTTCTACTTGATTTTGAAATTATTTTTTCAAATGTTCGACAAGAAGCTTGTTTAATTTTTGTAAGTAGAAAAATAATACTATGTAAAATAGATCAATCATTTCTGATTATGGTGGTTCACATGAAAAAGAACAAAGTGTAGGGGACTATTCTTGTCTAACTGCTTGGAAACCAAGTAAATCAAATAATCAGCAAGAATTTACTATGGGAAACTGAGGCACTGACAAAAAGTGATTTGTATAGATTTGTATGGCAAGAACAGAAGGCTCACTTTCTCTTCAAGTCAGGACCTATTTCTAGAAGAATGTCTGGCATTAGTATTTAATGCCCTAGTGTTACCAGAAGTGAAACTACTGTGCTTTCTCTATTTCTGGTATTTGCGTTTTAAGTCTTATCTCCAGTAAGATCATAAAGGCTCCATCATTTGTTAAGAAACTTCAGACATTGGTAAGTATGTAGAAAGTGTTTATAACTGGTTTTATAATGACAGCAGTAGATCCAGATTCAGAATTCTGAGCCTGGGGCCACTGATTTGCTAGCTTACTAAAGTACCTGAACTTCAGCTGCTTCATCTGTAAGATGGAGATGATGCTAAGTACCTCAGCATGTGGTCCTGAAGATTTATTCATTTAATTAAAAGTATGTACTCAACAGCTACTTTGTACTATGCTAGACACTTAGGATGTAATGGTGTCAACCCCTATCCTAACACAGTTTACAGTCTAGTAGGAGACATAGGCAGATACAAAGAAATTTACAAGAATGTGGCAATTGCTATGATGGTGGCAATGCAGCATTGTAGAAATACATAAGAATGAGAATTAATCTGGAAAAAGTGGTGTTATCTAAAATAAACACAGAGTATGAGCAGAACTTTTCCAGGCAAAGATGGGGAGAAGACAGTCCCAGGAGAACTGAAAAAATATGTTATAAGGCCTACAAATAACAATGGAGAAATATAGAAATTAATTTAATGAAAATTAGTTTCAAAGTGCTTGAACACATTTACCCAAACTGTACTCTTAGTAAAGCCCTAATGTTATAAATCTTTGTGTTAGGTTATAACATACTCAAAATTTTAATTGATGACATACAAAGATGCAAAAAGTTTATTCATCAAAATTTGCTAATAATGGGTAGTGGAAAATGAATACAATGAATAATGTATCCGAAGATGTCTTGGTATTTCAGACTCTAAAAGAAAAAATACGCCACATTTTTTTTAAGTTTCTTGTCATCCTGAGTCATTTTCCTTACTTTTGCTGCTTCCAACTGCCCAGAGATAGATGACGCATGGGCCATGCCCATTTTACGCCATTGCTTTGTAGCCAGATACAACTGCACACATAAAAACATAAGGAAAATGTGGCAGGGGGCCATATTTTAGGTGTTTTGTGGCCAGGAAGCTCAGTATAAAACAACAGTGGGTTGTGACAATGGTGCAGTAGAAAGGAAATATCTAAGAGTAAGAGTTCCCGGTCTCACTTTATTTTGGAGAGGCCACACTACCCATGGATATTGTATTCAGCTGTGGGTATCACACTTTAAGAGGGCTATTGAGAATCTGGAACCTGTTCACCGTCAGGATGTAAGGAAGACTTAACAGTCTCAGGAGTAATGATGGAAGCAATAGGGCAGCTTCTTTGGAGGAGATGAACACAGTTAGACAGTTTGGCTGTCTTCAAATAGAAAAACAACAGTCATGAAAAGAAGCAGATTTATTCTCTGTGGCTGTGAAGTGTCACAGAGAACCACAAGAGAAACACTTATGAAAAAAACTTCAGCTCAGTAAAAAGGATCACTTTATAATAACGAAAGCTGGCCAGAGATAGAATAAGTTACTTATAAGGGGTAAGTTCTCTATTACTGTGTAAGCAGTAATAATGGATGACCTATGCCAAGATTCAGTACTAACCTATAGGATATAGGTCTTCCTATACTAAGGTTCAATAATATCTTAGCATCTTAGGTGATAGTTTAGAAAAGACTGTAGCATTATATGAATTATATGAATTAATTATAATATTATTATTATTTCCTCTGAATATATCAGATAAATATATATTATATATTTGTATTATTTTTAAAAATATTTTCTCTGAATATACCAAATATATAATGTATATCATATATATTTGGTATATTCAGAGAAAATAACAATATCATTATTATTATCATCACCAAAAACAACAAAGATTGAAATCCATTCTTACTCTATGGAGAGAAACTGTCCAATACAGTAGCCACTAGCCCCAAGTACTGTTGAGCAGTTGAAATATACCTGATCTAATGGGAGCTACGCTGTCTATGTAAACTACAGACCAGATTTAATAATTCTTTATATAGATTACCTGTTGAAATAATATTTGGAATGTATTTGAGTTAAATAAAATATACTATTAAAATTAGCTGCACTTGTTTCTTTTTATTTGTTTAATGTGGTTGCTAGAAACTTTAAAATTACATATGTGGCTGACCAGAATGGAGACTAGTATTCCTGGCTTGCCCTAAGTTAAGATCACTTCCCACATGCACAGTCTTGAGACAGAGCTTTTCATAGGCTTCTCTAAACTCCCTAGGGCAGGTTATGGGCCTACAGGAAACCCAGACCATGAAACCCGGTAACCTGGGCCTTGTACCAAACCTGACTATAAACCATGACGGGGAACAAACTGTGCTGAACTCAGAAACAAGCCCAAAGAGATCAAAAGCCTTTAATTCCTTAAAATACTCGGCTGAAATATGACCAAGAAATGCCTTCAAATTGGAATTGAACCTACCTACATATTTCCTAAAACTAGTGAACAACCGTGGCACACGGAGACAACATTAATTGGATTTGTGTCCTTGCCTGTAACCAAGTACAAAATATTTACCAATCCTGTGTATTTTGGCTTCTGGCAATAGAGACTGCTTTTTTAGTAAAATGAGTAAAGTCAGCATTCTTTTCTACTAAGCAAGCATAAATGGGTGTTCACCATTCCCAAGTAGGTAGAACCTTCCATATCCACATTGAGACAACCTGAACAGATGGGGTGACCTTTTAACATGCTGTCAGACTGCGAGGCCGAAGACCTCAAGGTTGAAGAGCATGTCCCTGGCATCAGAAGAACCTGTGTTTAAGTTGCTGCTTTTCCTGCTGACTGCTATATAACCCTATACAAGCTATATAATTCTTCTAAAGCCTCAGTCTCTGTCTTTATAAAGTAGACATAACACTCACTACTTCATAACTTCATATAGGTTTTGGGAGGAGTTAATGAGTATATGTGTGTATATGTGACACAGCATTATGTCTTCTCATCAACCTCATTCTCATCCTCACCAATGGCCCCAGTTAGACTATGAGCTCCTTAGGATCAGAGTATGCCCTCATTCGGTCATCATTCAACAACTATCTACTGAGAGCTGGCTGTTGTATCAGTTCTGTTCTGGGTGCTGGACATATGGAAGGGACAAGACTAACAAAGTCCCTAAGTTGTCAGAGTTTATATTTTACTGGAAAATTATATAACTAGTTTGCAAATAAATACATAATTTCAGCAATAATAAGTGGTAAGAAGGAAGGCAGAGCAGGATAAGGGAGCAGAGGATGACGCAGAGGAGGATAAGGGATCATTTCAGCAGCAGCAAGGATTCCAGGGTGGCTTCTCTGCATAGAGATTTGAATGAAGTGAGGAAGAAAACGTGGAGAAGGTCTGAAGGGAGCATGTTCCAGAAAAGGAAGGAGCAAGTGCATGGCGGGGAAGAGCTTGGTGCTTTGAAGAACAGCAAGAATGAACAGAGTTGGTGAAACAAAGTGGGAGCTGTGATCAAACAGTTAGTTTTGGCAAGGTGGAAATCACTGGTGACCTTGCCAGAACATTTCCAACAGAATTTGGGGACATAAATGTGACTGGTATCAGTTAAAGGAAATATGGGAGGGTAGGAGTTAGAGACAGATATACCATATTATATAATATATGTTATATAATTATATATATTGTATAATAGCACACTATCATTATATAAATATATAATATAATTATATTACATTATGTAATACCATATTATATATTCTTTGGAGAGCTTTGATGTAAACAGAGGCAGAGAAAGGGGTCAATAACTAAAATGGGAGCTACTGAAGCAAGTTGTCTGTGATTAAGAATGATTCTACAGAGAAGGGGAAACTATCTGTGCAGGAGGGACAGGGAATAACTTCAGGACAGCTACAGGAGCAAAGTCGTAGAGAAGATGAAAGAGGACTGGAGCCAGTTCAGAGAGAGAGCCTGGCCCCTGGTAGCAGCAGGAACTGTTTTTGCATCCAACAGAAAGATGGTCAGAATATGATTGAATGTAGGCAAGGTTGTTAGCTGGTGGTGAGTAGATAAGAAAGGTTTGATGGCTTCCATTCTCTTAGAGCTAAGCGGGGCTACGAGAGAGGAAGGAGTTGTGGAGCTCACAGTTGCCATCTTACCTCTTGCACTGAAAGTGGTTCCTACGCAAAAGCCCTCAGAAGTCTTGTTGACTATCCAAAAGAGTTTCAGCTGCATGACTCACAGGAAGAGAAAACACCCGTTTCCCTTCCAGCTTTATTCCCACCTTTCCCCTGCCTTTTTATTCTCTCCTGCACCTGCTGAGCTTGGCTCATGCAGTTGTCATTTCAGCTCAGGTCAACAAGCACATTAAGTACTTGTTCCATGACATGCCTGTGCTAGATATGGCCATACGGAGTTGAATCCATTGACATAGTTGATGCCCTGCTGAGGCCACCGTCTTGTCTAGCTGTCTAAAAAGTAAGCAAAAGGTTACAGTCCTGAGGATATGTGCTTTGGTGAGAGTCCTAATGAGGGTGCCCTGACTATTTGGATTATCACAGAAGCTTTTTCCTGACCTGAGTCGCCATCCCCCTCAGACACAGGTATCTCTGCTCTTGTCTTCTCCAGCGATCTTAATTGTCCATCACTTTTAATGCCCTTCTCAGATCCCATATCCCCAATCAAAAGTGATCTCTCACCATCCTGACTTTTTAAAGGACACGTAATGGTGCCTCATCCAGCTGCTCTACCAAGGGCTTCCCTCAGGAGAGGTGTCACTGGTATCTGCAATTTGCCTTCAACCCAGAACTGTGGATAAAGGAAGTTTCAGAGCTCTCCTTGCAGCTACCAACTAGGGACAATGTCAGGGTTGTGGGGGAAGGGTTACAGTGGCAGACAAGGGGAGGGGCCCGGGTTAGGATCCCATCCAGATTCTTCTTCTGCTGCTCTGTGGAGCTCTGCTGAGTGCTCAAGTTTCACTTAAGATGCCTGAATAAAGAACTGAAGCTGCTGTCCCGTGGGGAGGCCGTGGGCAAGGCAAACATGCTGTCTGGCACATTCACTTAAGGGAGAACAAGGGTGAGGGTTGTAGGGCTGTTTTGCAGGATAAACCACCAAATCATTTGCTTGTTTCAAGTAGTAAAACAGGCCAGAGGCTCTCTATAGAGGGTCCTGAAGCCCAGGGAGCATCATTAAAAGAGATCTGGTATGTGTTTTGCTCAAACCATAGCAAATACTTGCTGTGTTCCCTTACAGCTATAATTTTTAAAACATGCTTGGAAAGGTCCACACACATCCATACAATGCCATCCACAACAGCGCGTGGATTCTTTCTTCCTCCTACCCCATGTGAAAAAGGAAAGTTTAGCCCGAGCATGCTAGGGAAGATCATTTCATCCCTTATCACCTTTTTCTCTCCTCCTTTTGTCTTCTCCTACCTGACAAAAGAAATGCCTCAGAAGAAACCCACAGGTTTGAAGGTTTAGAACAAAAATAATACGGAACATTTTTTTCTGAGTCCAGTTCATTTTGAGATTAAAGGTATAGACATTTGGTGTGCTGACTTTACTGGCATGATAGCCCGGGGCTGGGGGCCAAGGGTGAGCTCATGCTGTAATTTCTTTACCTACACAAGACTGCGGCTAAAAGCAAAATGCAATCCAAATCACTTCACTAAATAGGCTACTAGAGTGTTAGGCTGAGCCAGTCTTTCTTTAAAGCTAAAATTGCTTCTCTACCCCACACCCTTTCTCCTCATCCAAAGGCATAGGAGAGGAATTTCCATGCCATTCTTGAAACATTTCAGATGAAAAAATATTTTCAGTGATGGAAAATGACAGAACTGTCCAATGACCATGAAGATAAGTATGTAAATTATAAAATCCACCTCCATCTTGTTCTGAAACATAAAAATGACACGTTTCTTATCCAGATAGAAGCTAAAAACCACTACTATGCAACATACAAGTAATCTGCAGTAAACACTTTGATCTCCCTAAACATGTAAAAAGCCCCATTCAGATGTGCTAATTCCCAACCAAGATAGAAAGAAGTAGATTATACTACCTGCTTCACACTGCAGTCTCCATACTGAAAGTTGACATGCTGCTGTGATTTAAGTACTCAGAAAAATGCGAACATAAAGGGAAAGTCACATCTTTTTTCATATTCCTTTCTCCAGGAAGCCTTTGGTTGTCCTAAAATTTGTGACTTTGTTTCTCATGCTTCTCACAGCCACCTTTGTACAGCTTGAGTAAATATCTGTTTTCTCAGACATCTCCTGAGGGGCCTGGAAATATAAGAACCTGATAATTTAAGTTTGGGTACCTGACATATAAGAGGTACTCCATAAATGACTGTTGGACAAATGAATGTATGAATGCATGCACTGATCATCTTGGACAGTTTAAGATAATGACTACCTAAGTCATATAAAGTTTGCTCTCCCTGAAATAGAATACAAAATAAAAATAACAAATAATATAAAAGTAAACATAGAGGTACCCATTCTTAGATGATAGATCAATTCTAGACCATGAAGAGTAACGTGGAAGTGTGTCCATGGTATGGGGAGTAATATAGAGTAACTGCCATCTCACACATTCTCTTTTGGTGTCATTTTAAGAGTCTCAACACAGCTCCAAGCATTGGCCTGACTTAACATACCTAGTTTTCTGTTCTTAGGGAAGATAACTGAGGTCTGGTGGGAGTCAAACTTTCAGAAGAATTAAGTTTCCAATTAACATCTCAGCTGAAAAGCCTGGAGCTTCCCTTTCATAGTCTCATGGTCTTCCCAAGTGTCTGTCATAGTTTCCATTTTATCCACTGAGGCAGAGAGATGCTCGGCTGACTCTATCTCTGGCCTAGGGCCATGCCTTTCAGGAATAAATATAAGGCCTCAGCTACCCACCTCTGCCTTCACCCTATAAGATCTTGATTCCCACTGGTAGAAGAAAATGCAGACCATTTTCCCTAACTGTTTAACAGGCCTGGGGCTCTTGGCACAGTTCTTGCACTGTCCATCCATGATTAACAAGAAAGGGCTCAGGAATCCTGCTTAACAAGGTTTTAGAATCCACCCCTTTGAGGTACTTACAGCCTTGCTCGTGATTATCTACTCAAACTTATCTAACCTTTGCAGAAGCGCTGTGCCTTAATCTCAGGTTGTTGAAAAATCTGGATAGGAGAACATAGTATAAATTCTAGCAAAATAACAACTGTCAGCTTTCAACCATGAGCTGAAAGGGCTCTGCCGTGAGCAAGCATCAGGACTGGACATGGAGTTCTTTTGAGGACAAGACAGGTAGAATAAAGAGCAGAAGGCAACAGGAAGAGGCCGCGATGGAATGCCTAACTGGTAGATGACCAATGTATCTGGTCTACTGAATGCTTCATAAAACAGTTTTCTATTTTTCTGTCATTGTCTGTGCTCTGTGGATTCTCTCTTTCTCTTTCCTTAATGATTCCTTGAGTGATTCCAAAGCTTCCTAGGTTGCTTTTTAAAAAAAACAAAAAGACTTATCTAGTCCAGTTGAAAATCATAACCAATTTACTTGCTGTCTCTTCCGCACATCTGCATGAGGTAGGCTTGAGGAATCAGAGTGGAAAGCAAGCCTGCTCATTCCTGTTTTTTCCTACTCTATCTCTTTGGAAATTGAGGGAAAGGGTGGTCAATATCTGGTTCTAGGACACCTTTCCTAATTCTGTTTTCAAGACCTAAGGTCTATGGTGTTTGAGGCTGCTTGTGAGAGCAAGGGAAATGGAGCCCCTGGTGGTGTTCCTGCCTGATGGATGAATTATTTCACTAACACGGACCATGTGGCTGGCATCCTCTGTGTGGCACAAACATTTACGCTTGCCCTTTGGAGGGTACATGTATATACTCCTTAAAGGGTCTAGTAGGTCTCCCCACAGCCCAGTTTTCTCACACAATTCAGGTCTATGCATTGTTCTAATCAGGGAAGAGTCCCATAGAGGCAGAAACTAGTTCTGAGCATGTCACTATCATGAGCTGTGGAACATAGCATCTGAGGCAATTAGCACTGTAGTCAGACATGGAGGTCCATTGCCTTTTCACCACTTAACAACTCTGAGCCTCACTTTTTCAATCTATAAATCAGGGGAAATGATGTTTATGGAGTTATAATGAGAAGGACCACGGGCTTGTGAAGTTCCATACCTGGGTTCAAATCCCAGATCCAGTGGTTAGTTCCTACCTGTGTAGTATTAGGCAGAGCTTACTTTTGAGACTGCTTTTTCAGCTGTAACATGAAAATAGTATTTTAAGTCCCTTGTAGGAAGACATAAGAATTAAATGAGTAACAACATGGAATGTTATCTGGAACAGTATGTGACACAGGGCTGTGTCTGTTATTGTTATTAAATATGCACAGAAAGTGCTTAGCTTGAAGCCGGGCACCTGCTGGTAAAATTCCGGAGCTGAGAAGGGAGTATCAAGTACTAGGCTCTGCACTAAGGTTGTTATTAACATAGGATATGCCTCTCCTTACTCCCTTGCCTGGCTTTAAACATTTCCTTGGCCTTTGCCAGTGCTCTTTCCACCATGTTCATGCCCCTTTGGGTTTGTCAGCCTCCTGAGGTCTGCCTGAGAACTCAAGAACCTGCACAAGCCCAGGCAGTGCTATTTCTGCCTTGGGAGCCAACTCCATCCACCTCCAGCTGAGTTACCTCCCCCGAAGAAATAACCCACTGTTTGCCCAGAGGGCACAGCTCTGTTTATCCCATAGTCAGACTCTAAAGGCTTCCACTCAGCAGATTTCCTCTCTGTCTGAGAGCTCGGGCCCAGTCAGACATTGCTATTTCTGCATCATCCCCGATGTGGGATCAGACACTATCTTAGGCAACTGATTTGTCAGCAGCCAGACTTGTACTTTGAGTTGTTTTTCTAGTGTGGATATAAATTAATACCTCTTCGCCCACATTCTCGAATTCAGACTTCCTGGTGACCAAGAGGCCTAATAGCTTCTTCACTGTGCGAACCATGCCTCCAGCCCCGCCTTATCTCCCCTGAACTCCAGTCAAAACAAACTACAGATCCAGGAGGCCCCATACTCCCCATACCTCCAGGGCTTCCCAAATGCTTCCCCTCCCTCTGCACGAACCTCGCTCCCTGCCGTTACTTCCACCCATGATGAGCCTGTAATGATCTTTCAGAATCCAGTTGAACTTGTATTCAGTCTTTTAGAACTTACCCTCCCTGGGACCACTTCAGAGTGCTGCCTTTTATTGCTTTCCCAGTTGGGTAAGGCACTCCTCCTTGACTCTCCCATACATTGCGGCTTCTGCCTGTTACTGTGTTACGTTTAAGTTATATTTTGCCTTTCCCACAAGACTGTGAATTCTTTACAGGCAGGTATTTTATGTTACGTAACTCTGTATCCCTACTACAGAGTCTATAGCAAAACACTGTATAGAGTTGGTATTAAACAAAAAAATGGAACCCTGAATGAATTTTCAAAATGGCTGCCTAGGGTAACTCTGTTGACTTGTAGCTCAAAGAACAAAAAAGAAAGGAAACCGATCTCCACCGTAGAACTCACTAATGTACACTGGATACACAGGGCAAACAAAGTGAGCTCTGCAGCCATAGAGAAGGCTCCGTGAAGAGATACACAGACCATCATGTCTTGTCATTCTTTCATCTTTCCTGATGTTCCAGGATTCCTTCTTTTATCATTTCTATTATGTGTATATCATTTTCTTTAGTTACTCTGTTAGGGTATGTCTGCTTGTGATAAATTCTATTAGTTTTCCTTCATCTGAGAATGCCTTGATTTCTTCTTCATTTCTGAAGGATGTTTTCCCTAGATGTAGAATTCTGTTTTAAAATTTTTCTTTTGGCACTTAAAAAAAGTTGTGTCACTTTCTTCTCAACTTCATGATATCTGAAGAGAAAGTCTTTGGAATTTTAATTGCTTTTCCCCTGTAGGCAATGTATCATTTTTCTCTGGTCGCTTTCAAGATGTTTTCTTTGTATTGAGTTTTCAGAAGTTTGACTATGATGTGTCTTGGCATGGATACCTTTGGGTTTATCTTGTTTGTATTTCACTCAGCTTCTTGAATCTGTAGGATTAGAAATGTGTTTTTGCCAAATTTGAGAAAATTTCAGTCATTATGTCTTCGACAATTTTTTCAGCCTTACATTCTTTCTCTCTTCTTCTGAGAGTTCAAGGATATCAATGTTAGATATTCCGTTATAGCCTTCATGTCCCTGGGGCTCTATTTGTTTTTGTGTAATTTATTTTCCCTGTTGTTCAGATTGAGTAATTAATTCCATTGTTCTATCCTGAAATTCACTGATTCATCTTTCTGTCCTTTTAATTCTACTGCTAAACCCATTGACTGAGGGTTTTTTTCGGTTTTCAAATTTTTTAGTCCTAAAATTTCTACTTGATTCTTCCTTATGTCTTTTATATAATTGCTTTTACTTCTTTTTCATTTTTTATGTGTGTTTGTAATTGGTCTTTCAAGAATTTTATAGTAGTTGTTTTAAAATCCTTGTCAAATAATTCCACATCTGTGTCTTTTTGGTGTTTGCGCCTGTTGATTATCTTTTTTTATTCAAGGTGTAGTTTCTCTCGTTCTTGGTATAGGGATTTTTTTCAATTAAAATCTAGACCTTTTGGGTGCTATGTCATGAGACTCTGAATCTTTTTTTTCATCTTCTGTTTTGACAGGCTTCCTCAGACACAGTGCTGATAAACTATGCAGTTCAAGTACAGCACAAAAGCAAATTTACAGCTTTAAGCCCTTAACTAGAATACAATATTTAAAATCAATAAACTAAATTTTTGCCTTAGGAAGTTAGAAAAAGAAGAGCAAATAAATAGAAGAAAATAAATATTAAAGATAAGAATAGAAAACAAACACTATAGAAAATTAAAGTCAAAAGCTGTTCTTTTAAAAAATCAATAAAACTGTCAAACACCTAGGTAGACAAGAAAGAAAGACAGCAAGGAAGGCAGGCAGGCAGGCAGGCAGGCAGGCAGGCTGGCTTATGGAATTATCATTACAGGTCTGACAGATATTAGAAGAATAGTAAGAAAATACTGAGCATAGCGCATGTAGCCCTCCAGACCCTGCCTTTTCTATCTCCTTTTCTTCCGGCGCACGCTCTCTTCCAGGTTTGGGACCCTCTCGCTGGACGAGATTCCCGGGCTCGCGTTCAGTTCACAACAGCTGGCGCCCGAACGTGGGGCCTGGACACGAGGGACAACCGTGACGCCTACAAACTATAGAGGTGAAGCTG
>PVKP010028929.1:0-29577 GCA_004027715.1 Plecturocebus donacophilus | reverse complement strand
ATAAAACAATATTTTATATGTGTTTATTGTATTCATATTCTAAGTTATAAGATTTTTAAAGAGACATTATTAGTGGAATTGTTATTTAAATCAAATTATTTTCATTTTTAATAATTACATAATTTATATTCACTATGCATTAGCACATATGAGATATGCACATATTTAAGTAAAAGGGGAAATTTTATAGTATAGTTCACATGCCCCATAGGAACATTTTACTCAATGATGGGCCTTATATACAACTGTGGTCACATAAGATTATAATATCATGTTTTTACTATACCTTTTCTATGTTTAGATGTTTAGATACACAAATAGTTACCATTGTACTACAATTGCCTACAGTGTCCAATAGAGTAACATGCTGTATAGGTTTCTAGCTTAGGAGCAATAGACCATGCCATACAGCCTACTTGTGTAATGGGTTGTGCCATCAAGATTTGTGAAAGCACACTCTGTGATAGTCTCATGATGATGAAATCACCCAATGACACATTTCTCAGAATACATCCCTGTCATGAAGTGATGCATGACTGTGTTTTGTGTTCTATTACAAAGAAATAGAATTGCCAGCAGTGCAACTCTAGATCTTACTGTAACTCTATTTTTTAATAGCTGTATTGAGGTATAATTGATAGACAATAAACTGAACATATTTAGTGCTTACAATTTGATGAGTTTGACCTTATGCATACATTCATTAAACCATCACCACAATCAGAGTAATAGACTATCCATCACTTCCCAGTTTCTTTGTTTCTATGTGTGTGTGTCTGTGTGTGTGTTAAGAATGGTTAACATGAGATCTCTCCTCTTAACAAAACTTAACATACATAATCCAGTATTGTTGACAACAGTTATTATGCTGTACAGTAGATTTCTAGAATTAATACATCTCGTATAGCTAAAAACTTCTTACCAACTGAACAACAACTCCCCATTTCGTTTTTCTCCAACCCTTGCTAACCACTATTCTCTTCTATGCTTCTATAAGTTGGAGTATGAGCGGAATCATACAATATTTGTTCAACTACAATTGATTTATTTCATTTAGCATAATGACCTCTGGTTTCATCTGTGTTGTTTCAAATGTCAGGATTTCCTTATTTTAAAAAGCTGAATAATATATTGTGTATATATATACCACATTTTATTTATCCATTCATCTGTCTATGTATATTTGGTCTGTTTCTATAACATGGCTATTGTGAATAATGTTACACAGAACATTGAAGTGCAGATAGCTCATCCAGATCCAGATTTCAATTCTTTGGGTACATACTCAGAAGTAGTACTGCAGGACTGTTATAGTTCTACTTTTGATTATTTTTTAGAAATCTCCATAATATTTTTTATAGCCACTACATAATTTTACATTTCAAAAATAGTGTAGAAGGTTATAATTTATCTACCTCCTTACACTTGTTATATTTTGTGTTTGTTTGTTTGTTTATAGCAGCTATCCTCACTGCTGTAAGGTGATGCTTCATTGGGGTTTTGATTTGTGTTTCCTGATGAATGGTGGTGTTGAGCATTTTTAATCTACCTGTAAAACATTTAAATGTCTCCTCAAGTCTTTTGCTCATTTTAAAATTGGGTCATTTATTTTTCTGCTATTGAGGTGTAGTATTTCTTTTTGTTTTAACTTGTATTTTAAGTTCAGGGGTACATGTGCAGTTTTGTTATATAGATAAACTTGTATCATGGGGGTTTGTTGTTGTACAGAGTATTTAATCACCCAGGTATTTAGCCTAGTACCCATTAGTTACTTTTCCTGATCCTCTCCCTCATCCACCTTCCACCCTCCAAGAAGTCCCAGTGTGTGTTGTTCCCCTTTCTGTATCCATGTGTTCTCATCATTTACCTCCCACTTACAAATGAGAACATGCAGTATTTGGTTTTCTGTTCCTGTGTTAGTTTGCTAAGTATTGTGGCCTCCAGTTCCATCCATGTCCCTACAAAGGATGTGCTCTCATACTTTTTTATGGTTGCATAGTATTCCATGGTGTATATATACTACATTGTCTTTATCCAGTCTATCATTGATGGGCATTTAGGTAGATTCTATGTCTTTGCTATTATTATTCATTCTGTAAGGAACATATGTGTGCATGTGTCTTTACAATAGAATGTTTTATATTTCTTTGGGTATATAACCAATAATGGGAGTGCTGGGTTGAGTGGTATTTCTGTCTTTAGGCAGCGCTTTTCAAAATAAGACATAGATGTAGCAGTTCTTTATTGTAACTCTTGAGTCATTGAAAAAATAATTTCCTTTCGGAGCATCAACAATGTCTATTTAATACAAGTAAAGTTACATTAAAACTTTCAGTTAATATCAAAGGACCCAAAGTGCTTATATTACAGAAGTGAAGAATTATATGTATACTCTAGTTTGTATATGAAAAAAATCTATTTTACTCTCTTTAATACACATTTGAAAAATGCATTTTAAAACTAAAAGGACTATATGTTAACAATCAACTATGTGAATGGAAATATGTGCAAAACTATATTCTTAACAGTGAATTTTTTAAAACCAAGTTTTGTAAATCCTTTGCAGACATTATTATATATATATATATGTCTTTGCCTCCTTACAAAATAGATAATATGTGCATCAGAAAGGACTTGATTTTATGTCATATTTTTCTTAATATGAAAATTTTAGGTTTAGAATATGAACTACATAATCAAAAGATGACTTTTACATCCATGAAAACAGACAACAGAAACAAAATTTTTGCTTTTCCCAAATGCTATTAATACATACCATAAATTCTAAGTTTATTTCTATTTTTCTTCAAAATATACATAGCTCCACATGTCTTGTAACCACTATCATACATGGTTGTTACTCAGTGATCATTGTGCAAATAATTAAGCATTAGATGAAATGAGTGATCCACATAAACTAATGTAAAAACAAACCAATGTACTGATACCTAACTTTGTTTTATGTGTACATATATATATATATATAACAAATATAAAAGCAAACATAAATATAACAAATATAAAAAATAAGTTTTTATATATAACAAATATAAAAACACACACACATACGTGTGTGTGTGTAAACACACTATAGAAACGATTGATTGCATTTATGTATCACATTAATATTTTCCATTATTTTACCTTAGTTTTACTGTGTGTAAGTTCTGCGGGTCTTACTGTCATGGAAACATTGATTCCCCATTGTAATCACTGCTGGTGTAAAATTCAGCTGCCTAACAAATGTACACTGGAAAGGGTTCCTTTTAGCATCTGTTAAATCTCAACAGTGTATAACTGTTCTTTTTAGAGTGCATCAATCATGGAAGAGTGAGACAGAATTAGAGAGTTTAGCCCTTTTTGACTCCCTTTGTATCTAATTTAAGCATGTATGACCCATTGCTTTCATTGTTGTGCTTACAACAGCTGTTTCTTATTATTAAGAAAAGCAGCTTTGCGTGCAGAACATAAAACAATAAACGCTAGCCATGTGGATAGAGTACATTTACTTCTAAAGGTTATAAATATACACTTAATAAAAAAGTAAGGTGATGCTAACCATATTTCACAGAGAACAAATGGTACCACTTCAGGCAATAAAGTCTAACACCTCCTGATCAAAAGAAAACAAAATACTGAGTTCAGCAATCCCCAACACTGCAAAAATTTGTGCAATTAATACAATGAAATTACTTGGAAGAAGGGTAAAGGATGAAGTAAGTTCTTAAGAATTATGGTATAAAGAGAACATGTTTAGGGTTTTTCCTAGAAAGCCACATAATTTAACTTCTAGATACCACTAGAAAGATGTTGAATGAATACAGTGCTTATGCTGGAGACCACAAACCTTACTTGTGTGTGTATCTATTTATAAAAATATTTTGAATCACTGTTTTTGTCTTGTTAAGTTTGTAAGTGAAATTCTATTACCTTAATAATCATAAAAATAAGAATGAATATATTGATGATTTATTATATACTTTAAATTTCCCTTGCATGTTGAAAGTTTTAAAGCACAAACCATGGAGGCAACTTTAGAATTTTGTTGGACAGAAAATTTACCAATCAGGTGGAAGTCAAAATAATAAAATAGGTGTTACCAAAACCATAACACATTTTAAAAATAATGCATGTTTTCAGCATTGTGCTATTTTCTTTAATCTCTTTTCATACTAAAAATCAGGATATTTCTAAGTGTTCTTTGCTGATCTTTATTGGTTAAGTGCATATTTAATAAAATGTTTCTTTTTACTTTCTAGTAAAAGTTCTGGCAGCTACAAGGACTTTAAGAAGCCAATGGTCTATTTTCCTTTTTGTTTTTTTTTTTTTTTTGGTATAAATGATAACATTGTACAACATCTTTTATCTGAGTCCTTTTCAAAATTTTTCTTTTCCAAAGTACACCTCTTCTTCCTTATTGGAGATGGTTTATCTTTTAACTTTTCTGGTTATGCTTTATTTGGCATACTTTCTTTTTAAATTTAGTTTCTATAAATACTCAAAGGTGTAAGGCTAATGCCTATTGTGTGAATGTTTGAGCACTCTTCAAAACAATGTACATTTTGCCTCAAAATATTATAAAATATACTATTAGATGAATTAGTCTATGAATTCCTTGAAACAAGAAGCTGTGTGCACCCTTGGGTCATAATGAGTTGGAATTAAAAATTGACTAGTATGGTGATAAACAAAATTTCTCTTTTTCCATCCATAATTACAAATACTAGTTCCCCTGGATGTCTTTCTTCTCACCTTTTAGATCTCAGGGGGTTATCTAATGAGTGCTGTAAGAGGAAAGCTTGATGTTCTCATCTTCCTCTGAAGATCAGCATACCTGTTATCCAGATAGACGTTTGGTTTTGGTTCATCCACCTGCCAATGCCTTCTCTATCTTAGCCAGCACTCGGTTGGAGAAAGGAGACTATGTCTATTAATAACTTAATCTTGATCCTATTCTTTTCTGTATTATTCTCAAGGTAAAGCTACATTCTGATCCCAACATCTCACAGAAATTTGTCTAAAAACAGTTATATCATTTTTAACTTATTGCATCTCTCTTTCTCTTCCCAGAATTCAGACATGAGTTCATAGGATTTCGCTAAGGGCAAGTTTCATTGAGAAACAACAAGCTTTATTCCTTCTTGAGAAAGGAGGCTGACAATTAGAAGAGGTTTTTTTTTTTTAGAATTCCTTTCTTCTGACTACTAAGGCATTATTTTACTAGGCATGTGCAGTTGGTTTCTTATTTAATGCCAGTTTCACTATTCCATCTCTTCCCATACGATGTTTCTACATTCTTTATACTAACCAAATCTTGGTAGCTCACCATGTTCTTCCAGACGTGCAATATAGATTCAAGATGTACCTGTCAGCTGCACATTAATCCTTGTAATTACTGTAGCACTAACCAAATTCCTAAACTTAATATACAGGTAATTAAATAAAACTTTGTTTATTAAATACAATTTCTTTAAAGAATAAAGCAATCATTTATACAGAATTATGAGTCCTTAGTAATAGTAACTAACATTGACTCATTATTGTATCTTTTATTTTTGTTTTGAGATGAAGTCATTCTGTTGTCCAGGTTGGAGTGCAGTGGTACAATCTCGGCTCACTACAACCTCTGCCTCCCGGGTTCAAGTGATTCTCTTGCCTCAGCCTCCCCAGTAGCTGGAATTACAGGCAACTGCCACCACACCCCCTAATTTTTGTATTTTTAGTAGAGACAGGATTTCATCATGTTGGTCAGGCTGATCTTGATCTTCTGACCTCAAGTGATCTGCCTTCCTCAGGCTCCCACAGTGCTAGGATTACAGGCATGAGCCATGGCACACAGCCTATTGTATCATAAAATTCTATATTTGATACTCTCAATATGTGCTATACACCATACTAAGACCCTTGGGGGAATAATGGTGACCAGAACATTCTGTAAGTACAATAGAGTTCACAGTCTAGTGGAAGAAAGAAACACTAAACAAAGGAATGAAACAAAAGTAAATATTGACAGATTTTTAAAATATATTTTAAAGAATAATAGTTTAATGAGAGAGAATAAAGGAATTGAGACCATGAGGTGGTCAGGAAAATATAATTTGTGAACTAAAACTAATGGGAATAAAAACGATCATGAGAAGAACTAGAGGGAAAGCATCACAGATGGGGTTGAAAGGCAAGTAGATCTTGATGAAGGAAAGAACGTGATATATATTTTGATATGACAGAGGGCTGACTTGCACAGAGCAAAGTAAAAAAAGAAGTGGGAAGAGCCAGTTAGGAAGGGTCTCACAGGACCTGGTAAGAGGTTTGGATTTTATTGTTATGGTAGTAGAAAGACTATATATATATATACATATATATATATGTATATAATGTGTACCCTATGCCTCCTTTAAAATATATATATATTTTAAAAATATATTCATATGTATATGAATATATAATATATTCAAATATATATTCATAATATATATATTATATATATATGAAGCATATGAATAGACACGTTACAAAGAAGGCATATATGAGGACAATGTTCATATCCTTTGCCCACTTTTGAATGGGCTTGTTTGTTTTTTTCTTGTAAATCTGTTTTAGTTTTTTGTAGATTCTGGATATTAGCCCTTTATCAGATGGGTAGATTGCAAACGTTTTTTCCCATTCTGTTGGTTGCCGATTCACTCTAACATTTTTTTCTTTTGCTATTCAGAAGTTTAAGGAAAGCTTTTCCTTTTTTCTTTTCTCACTTTTTGTTATTTTAATTTAGGAAAAGTATGGACTTTTGTATTTTTTTATTTTGAAATCTATATGATTTAGATTTCATTTTTGTTATTATTCATTTTGATAATTATACTTGTCCAGTGGAGCTGTTTAATCTGACTCCAATGTGTTTTTGACAGATCCCCTCTATTAGGGGAGTATTTTCTCATTTTCTTAGACAATAAAAGATTCCAGTTTACTTTCATATTCCTCTGTCACAAACCTCAAACCAGTAATTTCTCCTACAAACACTATTATTTTTAGTAGGTCATAGTACCTAGAGTTGTCTCAGATTTTGCTCATTGCTGATAAGGAGTCTATTTTCATGCTTTTATATAATGACTTCACTTCAATGCCTTTAATTCCAAATAAAATCATAATTCAATATCACTCTCTCCTTTTCCCATTCCACATTTATATCTCTTTTCACCAGAATATGAGCAGTTGTTCACAAGAATGTTAATGTTTACTTCTTTCTGTAATAAACAAAGTTAGCTTAATGTTTTGATGTATAATAAAATGTTTCAAAATTCAAAATCAAGGGATAAAATACATTCAAAAAAACTTTATCCACTTATTTAACACTTTCAATTTGCCTCTTGTAAGTATTTGTATTAGTTTCCAAAGCCTATTGTTTGTGTATAAAATTCTACTTAAAATATAGTTTCATTTTCATTTTTAATAAAATGTAACATATCATATAAGCTGAGTCTTACCTTTTAAACTTAATATTACAGTCTGAAAATTATTTTATATCAGTTCACAAATATTTTTCTTAATTCTTCATAGCTGCATAGTATTCTAATGGAGCACTGTAACTATTTTTCTAGTCAATAACCTGTGTATCCTGCTAAATGATTTTCAGCATATATATAGTAAAATTGGTCCTATGAATAAATTTCTGCATATGTTTTTGTTGTTGTTACTGTCCTAGTGTATGTTCCTTTTCAGGATAAATTCCTAGAGGGCAAATAGCTAGACCAATGACTAAAAGCAAATGTAGTTTCATAAATTTTTTCCAAATTTCCTCCTTAAGGATTGCACCATTGTTCACTCTCACCAGCAACATGTGAAAGTTTTTCTTTTACTTTTCCAGTCTTGTCAGTAAATTGTGTAGTCAGTCTTACGAAACTTGACTACCTAAAAGGTGAAAAACACATATTATAAGTAATTTTAATTTATATTTATCTTACTGTAACTGAGGTTGAGCAAATTATTTATTTTAGGATCAACTGTGTTCATTTATGGTTTTTGCCTATTTTTTTAAATACCTTTTGGGTCTTCAGTTCTCAATTACTTTAATGGTATTTATTTTATAGAGAAACATAGTTGATATACACTGAAATGTTCAGATCTTTCTTGCACAGTTTCAGGAGACTTGAGGAATATATACTGTAGTTATGCCACCATAGCCAAAGTTAAGAACATTTTCAGCATCCCAGAAAGTTCCCTCCTGACTCTAGTTAATGGCAATGTCTGCTCCCCAAGGCAAACTAAATTTTGATTTTAAGTAGCATATGTAACATTTGTATTTTCTTGAATTTTATATAAATAGAATCATACTATATAACTCTTTTGGTTGGACTCAACATTATACCTGTGAGATTAATCAGTGTTTCTGCATGAATCAGTAGCTCATTCCTCATAGCTGAGTGGTATTCCATGATCAGTTTATTCCTTCTCCTGTTGGTTGTTTCCAAATTTGGGGTATTGAAAATTAAGCTACTATTTAACATTCTTATACAAGTCTTTATTGAACATATGCTTTTAGTTCTTTGATAAATATTTAGGAAAGCCATATAAGAAATTTATATGTTGGCACAATGTGGAAAAATGGAAATTGTTATACACTGTTGATGGGAATATATGTTAGTAAAACTACTATGGAAAAGAGTATGGAGATTTTTCAAAAACCAAGAATAGAACTATTGTTCAGTCTAGCAATCTCACTACTGGGAATCTGCCCAAAAGAAAATAAAATGTATTATTAAAAATATGCCTGTGAGGGGATCCAAGATGGCCAAATAGGAACAGCTCTGGAGTGCAATCCCCAGCCCGAACAATGCAGAGGGTGAGTGATTACCACATTTCCAAATGAGCTATTACTGCCCACAGACCAGAGATTCCAAAGTTGAAAAGTACCACAAGTTTCCAGCATGGCTGTTTCAGCTGGCACAGTGGGTCTCCGCACAAAAACTCATACAAATCTGGACAGCCATTTCAACTGGCGCCTGGAATGCCTGGGAGACAGAGCCACCCATTAAACTGCAAAAAAGGTGGCTGAAATAGGGAGCCAGGTAATCTGGCTCAGTGGGTCCCACCCCCACAGAGACCAGCAATCTGAAACGCTCTGGATTGAGAGTTTCACAGTAAACACAGCTGGATCCAGGACAGTCCAGCTCTGTGGGGAGAAGGGTGTCTGCTATTACCAAGGCAGTCCACCACTAACAAGGCAGTCTGCCATTACCGGGGCCGTCTGTCATTACCAAGGCAATCCGCCATTACTGAGGCAGACTGTCATTACTGAGGCAGTTCCAGCTATATTTCTATAAACAAAACTGCAAGGAAGTTCACACAGCAGCTAGAGAGAGCCCACAGCAGCTGCAGCACCTCTGCTGGCAGACTGACTAGGCTACCTCCTAGCTGGGCAGGGCATTTCTGAAAAAAGGCAGCAGCATGTCAGGAACTTAAAAATAAAGGCCCACCTTCCCAGGACAGAGCACCTGGGAAAAAAGGCGGTTATGAGTTCTGCTGCAGCAGACTTAAACATACCTGCCCAGCAGCTCTGAATGGAAAAACAGAGCTCACAGCTCAGCATTTGAGCTCCTATAGGGGGAATACTGTCTCCTCAAGCAGCTCCGTATTCCCTATATATCCAAAGAGACATGTTGTAAAGGAGAGCTCAGGCTGACATCTGCTGGGTATCCTTCTGGGATGAAGATAATAGAAGAAACTGGCAGAAACCTTTATTGTTCTGCAGCAGTCACAGGTGATCCCCAGGCAAGCAGGGTCTGGAGTGGAACTCCAGCAGTCCTACAGCAGAGAGGCCTGACTGTTAGAAGGAAAAATAAAAAACAGAAGGAAATAACTTCATCATCAACAAAAAGGACATCCACTCAGAGACACCATCCGAAAGTCACCAACTACAAAGACCACAGGTAGATAAATCCACAATGATGGGACGAAACCAGTGCAAAACAGATAAAAACACCCAAAACCGGAACACCTCTCCTCCTCTAAGGGATCACAACTCCTCACCAGCAAGAGAATAAAGCTGGATGGAGAATGAGTCTGATGAATTGACAAAAACTGGCTTCAGAAGATGGGTAATAACAAACTTCTCTGAGCTAAAAGAACATGTTCACTACTTATTCCATCTCTGCTTATTTAACAGTCTAATTAATTCATATACTTAATAATTAATTCATTCAAATAATATTTGTTGAATTTCTATAATGTGCCAGAGAGGATCTAAGATGTTGTTGAGAATAGCACATGATATTTTTCAGCTATTTGTTAGAAATCATCCATCACTGATGTAACAGAATAGTAATCCCAGTGTAACGGTAATATTGAGTGTCAACTTGATTGGATTTAAGGATGCAAAGTATTGTTTTGGGGTGTGTCTGTGAGGTGCTGGCAAAGGAGATCAACGTTTGAGTTAGCAGACTGGGAGAAGCAGACACTACTTCAATCTGGGTAGGCACCACCTAATTAGCTGGCAGTTTGACTACAATAAAGCAGGCAAGAAGTTTTAAAGACTAGACTTGCTGAGCCTTCCAGCCTTCATCTTTCTCTTGTGCTGAATGCTTCCTACCCTTGGACATCAGAGTCCAAGTTCGTTAGCTTTTGGATTCTTGGATTTACACCAGTGATTTGCCAGGGGCCCTCATACCTTTGGCTGTAGACCGAAGGCTACACTTCAGCTTCTCTACTTTTGAGGTTTTGGGACTCAGACTTGCTTTGTTGGCTCCTCAGTTTGCAGACAGCCTAATATGGGACTTTACCTGTGATCACGTGAGTCAATACTCCTGAATAAACTCCCCTTCATATATACGTCTGTGCTATTAGTCCTGTCCTGCCTGAGAACCCTGACTAATAAACCCAGCAAATATTCTAATGTGCAAATCATTTTGGTGTGTTCAGCATTGCAAATAAGGCTAGTGGAGTTGGGAAATAGTCAATGGAGTAGGACAGTGTATGGAGATGAGCTAAAGAGATTGGTATGTATTATATAATATAGCTCTTTAGATCATGCTATGAAATTTGCTCTTTAATAACTCTGGGAAGAAATTGGAAATGTTATGCAATATACAAAGTTTTTAATTTTTAGAAAAAATATACTGAACACATGCTCTGTGCCGGTTTATATCTTTTAGTGCTGGGATGGAATGGAGAATAAAACAGATATTCTACCTGTCTTTTATAATACAGTCTCAGAAAAAAAAAATAGGCAATAAATAAATGAATAACAAAGTAATTTTGAAATAAAATATTAGGTAATAATAAACCTCATGCAAAGAAATGACAAATGATTATAAACAAATAAATGGCTTTTAGAACAGTGATTTCGATAAGTCCACCTTAGCTGAGGGTGTAGCAAGAAAAGAGATGAGAACAGAAGTAAGGAAACCTCAACAAGATCCTCTCAATTGAGAGGAAAGAAGAAAGCGTAATTTGAATAGTTTGAGAACAGTATAAAGCGGTGAAAAGTGTGAGTCTAATATTATGGAGGACAGCTGTAAAAGCTTTTCCTGGGAATGGAAAAGATATGTGGTAATTTGAGTTGGATAGGCATGTGGAGTCCAAGGAGTTTTTCATATGGTTCTATTATGTACTTTGTTCACTGATGAAAGATGTTGTAAATGGTGGAAAATATGGTGACATGGCAAAGAACAGAAATAATTTTAGAGGCAAAATTCTAAATTAGGATTGAGAGGGTGTGAGCCAAGATAGAAATTGAGGAACTGGCAATACACAGTAAGAGGGTAACTTCACTGTAAGAGAAGAGACACCTCCAATTAAGTGAGATGAGCTTCGCAAAATTAACAGATAGGAAGTGAATTCACCTGGTTTCCTTCAATCTCATTCTATTTCCTACCTCGATCAGTTGCTAGAATTAACTAATTTTCCAAGACAGAAAAACAAATGACAATCTTGAAATCCCTTTCCTCATCACTAAAACCCAACAAAACCATCTGTATTATCTCTAAAACCTCCATACTCAGTGAGCCATTACTGTTGAGGTGGGGTGGGTTTTTAACAGGGTCTGAGTATCAGCACTTGGCGATGCTTCCTTGTAACAGTGGCTGCTCTTTACACCTGTAGTTTTTATAGTCATAGGTGTTCTCTTTACTTCTTACTGGTCAATTGCTTATTATTCCAATACCCTATTTTAGTTAATAATTCTTTAAAATAAAATTTCCTCTTCAAACCACTATGTGGATTCTCTCTCCCAATTTTAATCTGACTTATACACTCCATAAACATGAAATTCTAAATCAGAGATACTAAAAACAGATTCATTGTTTTTTCCACTAGATGTAATAGTCATTCTATATTGACCAACATTCTATATTTTCATTGAACAGTAAACTTCTGATTTGTATTAGTGTATTGCTTAGGGATCAGACCTTTTAAAATAATACTTATTACCCATATGGATCTAAGTTTTGCCAGGCAGTTTACTTAGTGATTAGAAAAATCATTCACTTAATAAAGATAGAATGAGCACATGTCATATTATCCTATTGTTTTAGGTCCTAGAAATAGAGAAGTGAATTAAACAGATAAAGTCTCTAATTTCAATAATTACCTCTGATTTAAAATCATAGAGCTGTAAGTTCTACTACTGAAGTTTCAGGTGCCTCAGCAATTTTGGGGATGTATATAGGCTGTGAGTTCTTAGGATCATAAACACTCATGTACAAAATTCATACATTTCTATAGACTGTATTATTTAACAGGTAATATATACACCTACTAAGTTTACACCAACTAAGTTTACACATGCTATTAGTAAAAAAAAAAAAGCTAACAAATATGAAATTTGTTAGTTTCATTGGGATTTTTTAAATCTTTTTTTTTAATTGTACTTTAGGTTCTGGGTTACATGTGCAGATCACACAGAGTTGTTGCATAGGTGCATACATAACCAGGTGGTTTGCTGCCTCCGTTAAATCTTATAGTAAAGAACTTAAAAAAAGAGATTTGGTTCCTTTAAGAAGAGAAAGATTACAGTTACAGTGATGTTTTCTATTCACATAGAGTCACGTTCAAAATGTGCATTAAAATACGTCGCAAGTTTTTAAGTTTCACCTATGGCAGATGAGAAATCCTTATGGGCTATATTGCCTATAGCTATTTCTATCCCAATCTGTACCTTTTTGAAAATTATTATAAAAGGAGGATTATTTCTGCTTAGAACTAATGATCAACTTAAATATATTTTCATAAAAGTTCCCTATTTTTGTGGAAGTTGTTAAAAATCTTGGCACCATTATATTATAAAGGTATTTGGTTGTGATTAATCTGCCTGATAGAATTGAAGGGATAACAGTTATATGATTAAAATATGTATAATTAAAATATAATAAATTATAATCAAAGAACATGCAAAGTTTTGCACTTTAGATTCATGTTTTATTATATTATTTTAATATGAACGAATATTGGCATTCAGTTTTGCAATCGCAAATGTGACAATTTAAGAAAAATGCATGGTCAATCAGACTCAAAGATAACCATTTTATTGCATGTAGTTGAATATACATTTATCTAAAATGTCATGTTTTAATGTTTTACTACATGTATGTGTTCACTGTAGAAAATTTAGAGCATACTAATAAGCAAAAAATAGAAACAAAAACATTCAATATTTTTGCAGAATAACCAAGAAAAAAAGTAATATAAAGTAATTATTTTTTCTAATTTAATTCTCTCTTTAATACATTTGTTATATATTAAACAGTGAATAAACTATTCTTTGAATTATTAAATAAATGAATAGAAACATATAACATAAATTATAAAAATTATTACATTTTATCTATGTAGTTTTTATACTTTAATTTCATGATCTTCTATATAAATACACTTGTAAAACAACTGCTGAATAACAATAATCATGTATCGATTAATTCATATAAAGTACCATTTTAAGGGTTTATGCAAACCCAAAGAAATAGGTATTATTTTCATCTTTACTTTTCCAGTGAGAAAACCAAGACACAAATAGGCAAGATGTCTTGCCCAAGTTTACATAGCTATTATTAGTGTTAAAAGCAAGATTTGATTATAGGAGCCTGGATCAATAATTTGTCTCTATAAATATTTATTCTGATAGATATAATTGAGAAACTTATACAAAAATAAAGAAGATGGAGATCTAAAAATAAAGGATAATGGTTTCAATTTGCTACTATTTTTGGGAAGCAAAAGTTAGTCCAGAGCTTGTATTGAAGCTATATTCCATAAAATCTTCCTGGACATAACTTTCTATTATTTTGTTCCACCCTGCAGAGTTTATATGCTCCAAGTCCCCTCAAGGTTTATTTGGATGGTCCAGACCTTACATCTACATTTTAGTCTAACAGAAAAAGAAAGGGGGGATAAAAGAGATACAAGCTGTATCTTAAAAAAAAAATCCCTAATTTTATATACATCTCTTTTCCTGTATCTCAAAAGCCATGTTATACTCAATCATAGGTAGTGTGAAAGGAAATTGGAGTTATATTATCTTAAATGTTATCTTATTCTAAATCAGGAGGAAAACAAATATTAGTTTAGCATTAGTAGTCTTCATCATAGGGATATACCTAAATATTATCAAAACCGGTAAAAAATACATATATGTCGTTCCCAAGTTTACATAACTATTAAGTGTTAGAGCTCTGTTTGAATTTAGCAACATGTTCGTGTCAATAAAATAGCAAGAAGTAAAAAAAAAAAAAAAAAAATCATATTGGCCAGGCATGGTGGCTCATGCCTGTAATCCCAGCATTTTGTGGGGGTGGGAGGGGGCACGTTGATCACCTGAGGTCAGACGTTCGAGATCAGCCTGGCCAACATGGTGAAACCCTGTCTCTACTAAAAATACAAAACAGTTAGCTGGTTGTGGTGGCGTGTACCTGTAATTGCAGTTAGTTGGGAGGCTGAGGCAAGAAAATAGCTTGAACCCAAAAGGCGGAGGTTGCAGTGAGCCGAGATGGTGCCATTGCTCTCCAGCCTGTGCGACAAAGCGAGACGGCATCTCAAAAAAAAAAAAAAAAAAAGAAAAGAAAGAAAAATCATGTTGATTAAAATAAGTTTATTTATTTATTTATTTATTGTACTAGATTCTGGGGTACATGTACAGATCATGCAGGATCGTTGCATAAGGTACACACATGGCAAGGTGATTTGCTGCCTCCATCCCCTATATCTGGCATTTCTTTCCATGTTATCCCTCCCCAACCACCCTATCTCCAGCTGTCCCACCCTTAGCACCCCCCAACAGATCCCACTGTGTGATGCTCTGCTCCCTGTGCTGATGTGTTCTCATTGTTCGACACCCGCCTATGAGCAAGAACATGTGGTATTTGGTTTTCTATTCTTGTGTCCATTTGCTGAGAATGATGGTTTCCAGATGCATCCATGTCCCTGCTAAGGACACAAACTCATAGTTTTTTTATGATTGCATAGTATTCCATGGTGTATATGTGCCACATTTTCTTTGTCCAGTCTATCATTGATGGGCATTTGGGTTGGTTCCAGGTCTTTACTGTAAACAGTGCTGCAATGAACATGCATGTGTCTTTATAATAGAATGATGTATAATCCTTTGGGTATATACTCAGCAATAGGATTGCTGGGTCAAATGGAATTTTTATTTCTAGGTCCTTGAGGAATCACCACACTGTCTTGCACAGTTGCCGAACTAATTTACACTCCCACAAACAGTGTAAAAGTGTTTTTCTCCACATTCTCTCCAGCATATGTTGTCTCTTGATTTTTTAATGATCACCATTCTAACTGGTATCTCAATGTGGTTTTGATTTGCATTTGTCTGATGATCAGTGATGATAAACATTTTTTCATATGTTTATCAGCCTCATATATGTCTTCTTTTCAAAAGTGTCTGTTCATATTTTTCACCCACCTTTGAATGGGTTTGTTTTTTTCTTGTAAATCTGCTTTAGTTCTTTGTAGATTCTGGCTATTAGGCCTTTGTCATATGGGTAGACTGTAAAAATTTTTTTTTTTATTTTGTTGGTTGTCAGTTCATTCTAACGATTGTTTCTTTTGCTGTGCACAAACTCTTATGTTTAATTAGGTCCCATTCGTCTATTTGGCTTCTGTTGCCATTGCTTTTGTTGTTTTATTCATGAAGTCCTTGCCTATGCCTATGTCCTGAATGGTTTTGCCTAGGTTTTCTTCTAGGATTTTTATGATGTTAGGTTTTATGTTTAAATCTTTAATCCATCTAAAGTTACTTTTAGTGTAAGGTATAAGGAAGGGGTCCAGTTTCAGATTTCCGTAGATGGCTAGTCAGTTTTCTCAACACCATTTATTAAACAGGGAATACTTTCCCCATTGCCTGTTTTTCTCAGGTTTGTCAAAGATCAGATGGTTGTAGATGTGTGGTGTTTCTTCCAAGGCCTCTGTTCTGTTCCATTGGTCTATGCCTCTGTTTTGGGACCAGTACCATGTTGTTTTGATTACAGTAGCCTTGTAGCGTAGTTTGAAGTCAGGTAGCATGATGCCTCCAGCTTTGTTCTTTTTGCTTAAGATTGTCTTGACTATGCGAACTCTCTTTTGGTTCCATATGAAGTTTAAAGTGATTTTTTCCAGTTCTGTGAAGAAGGTCAATGGTAGCTTGATGGAGATAGCATTGAATCTATAAATTACTCTGGGCAGTATGACCATTTTCATGATACTGATTATTCCTAACCATGAGCATGGAATGTTTTTCCATATGTTTGTGTCCTGTCTTATTTCCTTGAGCAGTGGTTTGTAGTTCTTGAAGAGGTCTTTCACATCCTTTGTTAGTTGTATTCCTAGGTATTTTATTCTCATTGTAGCAATTGTGAATGGGAGTTCACTCATGATTTCACTGTCAATTGAAATAGGTTTCAGTGTGAATAACCTGCAAGAAGATCATAATGATCATTTATCTAACATAACGAAAAGAATCAAATAATAAAAGTAGTATAAAGCCAATACTGTCTTTTACTTTTAGGTAAAATACTACCTGAGATGGAGATATGCAATTTTCACTGGATAAAAGTTGTGCATGTTCAGCCCAAGGAAAAATTTGTTGAGAATTCATTAAATGAATTGCTTTAATAAATGAGAGATACTCCCACTGATAGTTAGAAATCATCCTATGAATAAATTACACTTCATTTTTGTATGTTGGATACACAAATCTAACTTTTGAGGAGCTATATGATTAAAATTTTCTAGTTTAAAATTTTATAGAGATTAATTCTAACCCATTTGTGGATATATCATAAAATAGTCATATTATAATTAAAATAACAAACTAGAAGTGATGTATTACTATTGGATTCAGTGATCTTTAAATATTTATAGGACTAAAACATATTGTAATAGATATTATTTATCTGAGAGAATGTATAGTTTTTAAACACAACAAGAAGGAAGTTTATTTATAATTCATTTGTATAACCACTTTTTAATGTTTTCATCTGAGTTTTGATGTAAAAGTCTTCTATAATGCTTTAACACAAGAAGAGTAGAAGATATCTGACTTTAAGCATTATGGTAACCTTTTGTGCCTGAGTAATCCACTCATATTCTTTAGAATAAAATTAAGGAAAAAAATCTGGAGCTAAGACAGAAGGATCAAAATAAAAGATTCCCTAAAGGATGAGGAAAATGGCTGGCCCAAAAGTTCAAATAAACAATAAAGGTAAATCTTAGGTATCTAGAAATTGTTTGAAGTATTCTCTGGAATTCTGGTAGTTTAATATTTTACAACTAAAAAATAAATGTCAATTTGTGGAATAAAGACCCAATAAATAATCATCAAAGTCTGTATCAAAAAAAAGATGTAAAAATGTCATTTCAGAAGACTCAGCAAGATTCTCCTCTTTTGTTAAATATATATATATAGGCTTCACACGGTGGCTAATGCCTGTAATCCCAGCACTTTGGGAGGCCAAGGAAGGAGAATTGCATGAGCCCAAGAGTTCGAGAGCAATCTGGGCAATGTAATGAGACCTGTGACTCTACAAAATTAAAAATACAGAGATCTACTGTGTGTGGTGGCATGAGCCTGTGGTCCTAACTACTTGAGAGGCTGAGGTGGATTGCCTGAGCCTAGGAGGTTGAGGTTGCAGTGAGCCATGATTGCACCACTACATTGCAGCTTGGGTGACAGAGCAAGACCTTGGTGCCCCCCAACCCCCCAACCAAAAAAAAAATAGAGGAGAGAGGTGGGGAAACAAAAGGAAACAAAGTTCCTCTGTAGTACTTACTGAGTAGTGGCCATGGAAATAAGCCACTCAAATCTCCTCTTTTAGGGAGAATAGTTGACTGACAGAATCCAGCTGAGGCTTCTGTAGACTCACATCTACAGCAAAGCTATCCTTCTCCTGTGCTGCTCCCAGCCAATTACTGAGCAGAGCCTTGTAAGATTCTGAATCATTCCTTCGGGAAGTAGGACTCCTCTGACAGGTGACTTTGACTGGAGGATGCTTTACCCTGGCCATATTATTCTCAAAACTTCACTATAATCTAAGGATTTTTCTACTCAAACCTCTGTCTTTCCACTCTTCTCCATACAGGTCAAATCTGTTTATGGTCTGAAGATTTTCCTTTATTCTTCACAGTCGTTTTCTCCAATAAATCTCTTGTGGATCTAATGCTGTCTGGATGTCTGCTTCTTAGACAAGCAGAAAAGATGCATTTTGTATAGTAAGTTGCTTCAGGGAGTGAACAGTGGCAAACAAGGTATAGAAAACTTACTGGTAATATATCCATTATCGGGATTATTTTTACTGTTAATTTTCGTAAATCTTATCAGCAAATAGCTGATTTTTCCTATGAACTTTTGAGATAAACTTTAAAGGTAGGAAGAGCATTAATATAGCATCATTTTGAATTTGTTTAATGTTACTTTGATTAACTTTAATTAGAAATATTGTTTAACATGGTACAGAACAACTTATATTAAAACATATGTCCTCAGATAATGATATATAGCTTGGGGATATTTCTTTTCTCTTAAAAATTTCTCTGACAACTTTAAATCCGAGTTATTTAAATAAGTCAGTGAAAATAAACAATAAAAAATACTATGGGACACATTTACAAGTATGATATTCATGAGACCCTTTATATATTTATATAATAAATATATTGTCCATAAGCAGATTATGTTTTTTCTCATTATATAATCCAATAAATGAAACCAATATATGTTAAAACCTTAGCTTTTCATATGCCATTGCATCTTTATTTTTGTACTTAAAGTGGAAATTTTATTAGATTGGCATACAAACATGGAAATATTAATAGGACCTCTAGCACAGACTACAAACTTAGATTGCATTAAAATACCCACGTGAAGCTAAATTGAGATTATTAAGTAGCTTAACAAATTTGGAATTAATTATAAGACAAACACTCTTGTCTGAAATAGTCTTTTTCATTATCTTCAGTTATAACCTACTTAATATAAAATTATTTTTCATTGACAAACACAATTAACTTTCACTTAGGGATAAAAGGCAAATTAAGACCGAGTTAAAAGTCACCCTTTAATCACTGAATAAAATTGTCTATCCTGTAGTCTCTGATTAGAATGAACTATCAAGCAGACATTAGTAAACATGATGCTATCAACTGAAAAAGATATATCATTCAGACTCATGAGAAGACAGTACTGAGTAAGAAAGCTACACAGATAGGATCACTGAAGGGTGCTATATGGGGTTGAAAAATGCCCCCATATTTCTTTTTTCTTCTACTTAAAACTTCAGAATGTAAACTTATTTGAAAATGCAATCTTTACAGATATAATAATTAACTAAGTTTGGATAAGGTCATAGGTGATTAGAGTGATCCCAAAATCCAATGACTGAAGTCTTTATTTAAAAAGGAGAAATATTCAGAGAAAGACATGGGGAAAACGCTTTTTGTCAACAGCAGCAGGGCTGGCTTGATGCAGCTAAAAGGCAAGGACCACCATGGGTTATTGGTAACAACCAGAAGCTTGGAAGGGGCAACGAAGAATTCTCTAGCTTCTTCAGAGGAGTAGTGGTCCTGCCAAAATCCTCACTTTAGACTTCTGGTTTCCAAAACTGAGAGAGAATACAATTCTGTGGGTTTAAGCCATCTAGTTTGTGGTAATTTGTTATGACAGCATTAAGAAACTGATATAGATACCTTTCTACTATTAAAAACTTATCTCAATCATAAACAAATGTTTCACCCTTAGATTTTTCATATATTATTTTATTTACAAAGGGATAGGTGATTTTAAAATATGGAACATTTATAATCTTTCACTAATAAGCAAAAGGGAATACTTTAAGCATATCATATTTTGATGATAATACAACAGCATTATCTTTGTCTTAAAAACACATATCCGTAAAAGATTCTCTGTAACCTGGCACCATCACTCAGGTTAAATTTTTATTTATCATCGACTATCGGCAATATCTATGTACTACATATACACATATTAATATGTTCCACATTAAATAACCAAAACAAAAAGTAAATAAAGGAGAATGCATTATCTAAACATCTACCAGCACATAGTACAATATAGTAACCAGCCTCTTCTAGTAGCAGAAAATACGTGGCTTTTAAAAAGAAAATTAATATATTTATGTTTCAGAGTAACATTATATGTACAGAAAAATTGAGAAGAATTTAAAGAGTTTCCATAGAGCTTCTCTTCTCCCACATACCATTTACCCTACTATTAGTATTTTTATTAATGTGATATATTTGTTAGAATTGTTGAACTATTATTAATACATTATTATTCACCACAATTCATGTTTTACATTAGGATTCACAATTTGTGTTATATAGTACTTTGGGTTTTGACAAATGCACAATATCATGTATTCACTATTACAATACCTTATAGAATGTTTTAACTGTCCTAAAACTGTGCTTCTTTCTACCCATTCATATCTTCCTTCTTCTCTTCAAACCCCTGGCAACCAACGACTATTTAACTATTTCTACAGTTTTTCTTTTCCAGAATATTATATAGTTAGAAAACATACAACATATAGCCTTTTCAGACTCGATTCTTTCACTGAGTCATGTGTATTTCAGGTTTTTTGATGTCTTTTTGCGGTTTGATGGCTAATTTATTATTATCACTGAATAATATTTCATTATGCCTATATAATAGAGTTTATCCATTCATCTCTTAAAGGATATTGTGGTTGCTTCCAAATTAAAGCAATTATCAATAAAGCTGCTATAAACATCCATGTTCAAGGCTTTGTGTGGACATAAGTTTTCAACTAATTTGTATAAATATTTAGGAGCACATAATTGCTGGATCATATTGTAAGCCTATGTTTGGCTTATAAGAAACTGCCAAACTGTGTTCCAAAGCAGCTGTGCCATGTTGAATTCTCACCAACTCTGAATTAAGGTTCCTGTTGTTCCACATTCTTGTCAGCATTTGGTCTTGTCTGTGTTTTGGTTTTTTGTCATTTTAATAGTTGTGTAGTGGTATCTCACGGTTGTTTTAATTTGCAATTCTTTAATGACATATGATACTGAGCATCTTTTCATAGCCCTATCTGCCCTCTATATATCATCTTTAGCAAAGTGTTCATACGTTCATTTGGTTTTGCTCTTATTTTATTTAGATGGCTTTTATGCTGAGTTTTGAGTTCTTTGTATATTTCCAATGTACAAATACATCTGACAAAGGATGTATCAGAGAGATGTTTTCCACATATGTGTTTTACAAATACTTTCTCCAGTCTGTGGTGCATATTTATATTCTCTTAATTTTAACAGAGTAGTTTTCAATTTCAATAAAATCCACTGTAACAACTTTTTACTGTTTGTTGTAAATTATAATACCTAGCAACTCATCACCAAATCCAAGATTGTCTTCCAGAAGTTCTATCATTTTGCATTTTATATTTATGTCTATCATCCATTTTGGTAAATTTTCATGAAAGGTGTCTACGTTTCATGAAACGTAAAGATGATATATGTCTACGTTTAGTTTTTGTGTGTTGTTTTTGCATGTGGATATCCAGTTAGCACAATACCATTTGCTGAAAACATAGTGTTGCCTCCAATGATTTGCTTTTGTTTCTTTACCAAAAGTTAGTTTACTATATTGGTGTGAGTCTGTTCCTAGGCTCTTTATTTCAGTCTATGCATTAGTTTCTTTATTATTTTATCAATACTACAATCTCCCGATTATTGTAGTTTTTAATGGTAGGGCTTAAAGTTAGGTAATGTCAATCTTTGGTCTTTGTTAATGTTATATTGACTGATCTGGGTCTTTTGCCTGTTTATATAAACTTTAGAATCTATGTGTAAATGTTCACAAAATAACTTGCTTGGATGGATTAGACATTTTTTTAAAGGCACAAAAAATGGTAATCTGGGTAAATGTAAACTTTTGGCAAATGCTGAATTTTCATTCACTTAGTTTAAAAAATTGAAAAGTGTGAAATTATTTTATTACCTTTAAACTAATATTAAGCATAAGTGCATATCAAGAACTAAAAATACTTGAGAACAAATTTTGACTAATAGAATTTACAATTATACTTCTTTCCTAATTGGCACTAATTTAAAAAAAAAAGTACGGCTATCTTCTATAGGTTATTTGAATGCCTAATAGCTTAGAATGACAAGGGAACAAAGGAACGGTCAAACATTGTGAAACTTGTAAAATATCTCACTGTAAAATAAGCATAACGATCTCAAGGAAAAGTAAGCAATTTATTTAAAAATGTGTACATATACTTTTTAAAAGGCATAACTAGTTCAGAGATTTAACAATATAGCATGAAGCTCATCCATTGAAAGAGCACTGATTTGGGTACAATGAAATAGGTTAATAAATAAACTTTTGACAATCAAAAAATTAATCTGATAATAAAAGGACCATAGGACCACAGATGACCACAGCATCACTTATTTACCTCACAAAGGAAGATGAATTTTGTTCTCACAAAATCTTAGGAAGTATCATCTGTGATCCTGTTAGGAAGCAGAACTTTACTAGGTTTTAAGACTAAAATAGTTTGATATAAATAAGTAGATATAAAGGTTTTGGAGAATCAAAAAAAGTAGAAAATAAACACCGAAAATATGAAATAGCAAACACTGTAAGTGATCAGTGAATCACTATTCCCCCTTTGAGCTGGGTAGTTAAAATTGTCAAAATATAAGCCTGAAACAGGCGTACCAGAGAGCTGAAACTCAGACCTCTGAGGAGAGGTAACAGCTGGTTGTTGGTGGTGATATCTCAAAAATTTGAAAGAACAACATAGTATGCCTAATTCTGGGAGTGGTATAAAAATAAATACAATAAACAAAAGTTGAAAACTGGAAGCAACTGCCTTTCTCAATGGAAAGGCTGTTGCTGAAGCTTGCTGCCAGGAACAGCAAGGAAATGGGCAAGTATTTTCTCCTGTATTCCAACAGGAATTAGCTGATAATTGAGAAATGAAATTTGCAGAATCTCAGAATCACTAAGGCCCATATAGGAGAAATAATTTAAAGCTAATTTTTTAAACAATGTACTAGTGATAACCAAACTTATTCACTAGTGAAGGCAGAAGATGCAGAGGCTTAGATAGTCTCTTACCCAGTAAATTTAGTAAAACATGCAATCAGGATTCAATACTAGGTTGCCCAGTCACAGACATTGTATTACTCTAGGAAGGCTACACACAACAATGTGGCACTTTAATATTTTATATTTAATATTTTTAAAATATTTTTATTATGCTTATAAAATGAAACAAAAGACTAACTCAAGATTTGTACCCCTATCTTGAAAGTTAAGTAGTGATTAACAAGTAATACCTTAAATGTTTCCAATATGGAACGAATTCTAGATATAAATAGAATACTTACCTCAAGGTGAGATGGTGGCTTCTTTGTTAACACATGTGGAGTAAACTAAAGAAATGCACAAAACTGTAATTAATGATGTGGTAGTATGTAAACTTTCAGAGCAAAAACATTTTTCAAATTATTTATAAATATATGCAATGTAAACAAAGAGATTTTCAGAAATGAAGGTTAAAAAACAGAGTTTAAAAAGAGACCATTTGTTTTTCTGGAAATGTTTTAAACTTTAAGAATCTGTAATGTTTCAGCAATTTTTTTAACTTTTAATTACTGCATTAGTACGTGTTTTAAGAAAGTTCTATAGTAAACTAATTTTATAGTATTACATACATTTGTGCTCAATCTTTAAATTTTAATTTAGACACTCTGCACATGGAACCACAAAAAAAACCATAAATTACAAAAAAACTTCTATATTTTGAAAGTTTATTTTTTCCAATGTTTATGAAAGACAAATTCTTCTATTGGGTTATACCCAGTGATGTTTAGTTATTTACAAGTGCTCTGTGCTTTACACTATTCAAAACCCATTTGTTTCAAAGCATTACTGCTAAAATATGCGTATGACATTTATATCCCCATAGGTTCAGATTACAATTAGCTTTTTGTCATACTGAATACAAATAACCTATAGAAATGTAAAAGAGGGCATTCATAAACTTCATTCAAACATTTCATATTTCCCTGTATATGTCTAAACAGAGTGTGGCTTAAACTCTTTTATATATATTCTGATTTATAACATAAAACCAGTGAATATTTCTACAGCTCAATAATCAAAATATCATATAGACTAAATTAAAAAAAAGTTCAGTGATTATTCAATTTTGGAAAAATCTGCATAACAGCATCATGATGTTTTGTTGCAAGAAAGATCTGGTATAAATACACACACAAAGTGTGTGTGTGTGTGTGTGTGTGTGTGTGTGTGTGTGTGTGTTCTTTCTTAGTCTATTAATAATAGAAAATGCCAAATGAACTTATGCTTAAATGCTTTCTAGGCAAAATGGTGAAATTTTGAGCTTCCTGCTACATAACATAACTACCCACAATAAATTGATAAACTCAAAAAGAATGGACAGATTACAAGCAGAATAAGAGATAATGGAGAGAACCCAGAACATTATGGATGGGAAAATAAACTAGTCTCTTATTTGCTATCTCTTCAGTCATAAAATAGTCTCAAATTAAGATAGTGCCTTAAACCCCAGAAATAATCAATGTCAAGGGAATAATTTTGATAACATCTGTAAAATAATGAAGATGACATATAGTTAATCTTTATTTGGGCGAAAAGATTTACAAAAGGAGTAAGTACATGGTTTTGCTGAAGGCAGTTGTGACTTCATTACTTTTACTTGTAACTAGAAGAATAGAAATAGCTCTAAAAATGTGAATATATGTTGTGGTGAATAAAGTTGACTGAAATCAGGTAAGTAGAAAACTCACAAAAACTTTAAAAGTAATGTAAAAAATGTTTACAAGATTTATATTTCTTTTAAAAAAGGAAATGTAAATCATGCCTTGACTGAGATGGTTCAAAATGAGAAAGATTATCTTGCTCAATTTTCTATAGAAACGAAGGATAGGAAAAAAATAGTTCATCCCCCAAAAGGCATATTTTACAATTCTCTAGAAATGGTGAAAGAAAATGATGAAAAGGGAAGTATGTTCCTGAGGTCAGATCAAAGAAACTCGGAGAATAATGGAATAGTGAAGTAGACTCAGAAAGCAGAATCAGCATATAAAATGCATTTTATACCCTATAGATAGGAAGACATGGCATCATTTGTCCATCAGGATTTTATAAAGATTATGAATAAATGGACATGTGACTAATATGTGTCTCAAATTTTCTAAATTTGTGTTATTATTGAGGATATACTTTCCCTTTTCTACCATTGTATGTTGGGGGAAGGTTTGCTCCTCAATGCATACATCTTTGAATCATGAAGAACTCATCTACACTTATTATAGATTACAGGATCTTAAACTTCAGGCATGCTAAGATAATTAGGTTAGGGGTCATGCAATGACTATGTTTTACTAAGTTTTAAAATATTCTGATTGTGACCAGGAGAGTACACTGCTTTCAAAGGAATTATTGGTTAACATTCTTTATTCCTTCTTGTTTCCTTGTGCTGTGATACATAATTTTAGTTTCTCTCATTAAAAAAAAAAATGTTAAGTGCACTTCTGTTGGCTTTGGTCAATGATGAGGATAGAAGTGACAGTGTGCTAATTCTGCATATAGCCTTATGTGGCCTCAAATGTTTACTGCTTGGTCATCTGTGCTTTGCTAATACTATTTCAAAAGCATGGTTCAGCTGACCCACAGATCCATGAGAATAAATAACTATTGCTTTGAACCATTCAGTTTTGGGTGTTTTTCAAGATGACTTTAACAATTTATATTCCTCTTAGAATTACTGAGAAAATCATGTATCACACATTCTTACATGCTGACAATATTTTATTTTTATTTTAATACCAATCAAATAAGTGATTAGTTAGCTCCTGTTCAAATTCAATTTTCAGATTTCTAGTGATTTTCAGCATCTTCTGTGAATTCAATTCTCGTATTTCCACATTTTAAAATAATTTGTCTTTCTGTTAACGTGTGAGAATCTTGCTGTAATTATTAATTGTTATATAATCAAATTTTTATTACTTTCTCGGGCAATGCAAATTCTATATGCTTTTCCAAGAATGAAGATTTTGTTGTATGGCAAAATAATTGCTTCTTTATGTAGGGGTATATAATTTTAATGCAGACAAATTCATAATTTATTAAGATTTTGAGTCTTTTAAGAAAATTCTCATGTACCGTAATGTCTAAAAATATTTTCATATTTTCTTCCAAGCTATTTTTTTTGTAATTTTGCCTTACAAATGCACATTTTTTAATGAGTTGAATTTCATCCCTCCAAAAATATATGTTGGGATTCTAACTCCCATTCTCTCAGAATTTGACTTAATTTGAAAATAGTGTTGTAAGTGAAATTATTTAAGTTAATATGAGGTCATTCTGGAGTAGAGTAGGGTCTTAGTCCAATATCACTAGTGTCCTTTATTTTAAAAAAGTGGGGGGAGGGATTTGAAAACAGAGACAGAGATGGACAGGGAGGATGCCATGTATAATACAGCTGGGGTCCAGGACAGCAAAAGATTAATGGTCAACCAGTGGACTCAAAAGACAAAGCACAGGGCCATAGAGGATGATTCTCAGGCTTGAGATCTGATGGAGTTTGCTCTGCTGGGTTTTGAACTTTTTCAGGGACTATAACCTCTTTATTTCTTCCAATTTCTTCCTTTTGGAATGTGGATATTTATTATATGCTTATCTCACTGCTTAATGTTAAAGGTGATAACTTGTCTGGTGTTACAGGTTCACAGATAAAGGAAGATTTTTGTCCCAGGGTGAATCATACTTCAAGTCTCACCCATACTGGTTTAAATGATTTAGATGAATAGACTTTAGACTTTGAACTGATGATATTTAAATAAGACTTTAGACTTAGAGTTAGTGCAGGAACTTGGAGATATTGGGATTGATGGATGGATTTTCACAGGGGAAGGACATAAATTTTGGAGAGTCCAGAGGTAGACTTCCTACTAGTGGGTGAGTCTGCAACTATCAGAAAACTCCAGAATGTCACCTCTGCAGCAATCTCAGTCCTTTGTCTTGGCCTAAAGCTTTATTTCACTTAGGTGTAGTGTATCTGGCTGGCAATCTCTGGGAATTTAATGGCTAGAGGGGGTAGATAATAGAACAGCGAAGGGGACATTCCAGACAGTAGTTAGTTGGATTCCAGGGTTCCATCCTTCCAAGTTTTCATGAGAACTAGTACACCTAGAGGGTATAAAGGCTGAGCTTTCTTCTCTTTCAATTTTGGGTTTGTTTGTAACCCATATTCCTGGAGACCTGTTGGAAGCCTGCCATAGAAGAGACATACTGGGTGACTTTGACAGTTTCTTCATCTAGCCGTAAGTCAGAATATAGGAATGGTTTACCATATAGTGCCTAGAAGGGGGTTAATTGTAAAGGAGTCTTAGGGGTAACATGGATTCAAAGGAGGGCTAGAGGTCAGAGGTCCACCCATGACTTGTGGTTTCCTGACACAGTTTATTAAGGATGTGTTTGAAGATTTGGTTATTTCCTTCCACCTTTCCTGAAGACTGTGGTCTCCAGGCAGATTGAAGGCATCATTTCATGACAAGGGCATTACTAACTTTTGAGTCACTTGGGAAATAAAGGATGGGCCATTGTCATTTTGCAATGACCAAGGAAGCCCACATCAAGGAAGGAGCTCCTTGAGAAGGAATTTAGCTACTTACTATGCCTCCTCAGTCTTTGTGCGACATGTCTCTACCCACCATGTGAAATTATCTACACAGTTCAAGAGGTACTTATATCTATGGCATGTGGGGATCTGAGTGAAGTCCATCTTCCTGTCTCCAGGGTATTTACCTCTTCTTTGGATTGGACTTATTAATGGAGGAGGCTTTCCTCTCTGGGGATTATTTATGCCACACAAGGAGCACCTCCGAAAAGCCTGTTCAATAGCCTTTTTCAGTCCTTCCTACTAAACACCCACTTACAAATTTGCCCTGGACGTCCTGGCCTTTGGCAGATGGAAAAGTACTCCCAGGGTATGCCATCCATTTGTTTCTTTTTGATATCCCATTGGGTGATCAATCTATTTCTTCCTGGGTGTATTGGAGTGGGAGTACTTTAGAGGGGAGAGAATAGAGCAAGGCTCCCAGGAAGGTAACATTTGGGACAGCTGCTTCTTTAGTTTTCTAGTCAGCCAAGCTCCTTGTGCGGTTTCATCGGGGGCTCTCTGATGTCCCTTACAGTGCACTATTGCCACCTCCTGGAGCAAATAAACAGCCTCCAGCAGCTCTAAGATTTGGGGCCTGTGCTTAATGGAAGTATCCCCTTTCCCTCCATATAGCTGCCTGGGTAGGAAGGATCAAAAAACCATCTTTGGACTCTGTAAAAATGATTATTCTCTTTCCTTCCCCTAGTTTTAGGGCTCTGGTTAGCACAGTGAGTTAAGCTAGTTGCACTGAAGTCCCCAGGGATAAAACTTTAGCTTCAGTTACTTGATAAAGGTACACCAAAGCAGACCCTGCATATCTAGTTCCATTTTCAGACTCCCATCTGAAAATCATATTTCAATGGGATTGCCCAGGGGTTGGTCCTTTAAGTCTGCCCTGCTGACATAAATTTGGCTGAGTACTTCACAGCATCAATATCCCAGGTTATTGTCTCCTGGTAGGAGCAAGCAGGTGGCTGGCTTAAGGATTGAGCACTGTTACCTGCAGGTTTTTCAATAACAAAACCTGATACTTTAACAATCTGTTGTCAGTGAGCCACTGTGGTCCTTTTAGATCCAATAAGTGGCCAACTTGTTGGAATATTAGGAGTTGGATTGATTGCCCTATGGTGATTTCGAAGACCTCCTCAAGTAGGACTGCTATACAGCCACATCCTTGAGACTGTGTGACTACTTCTGTACAACTGGGTCTAGGTGCTTTGAAAAGTACCTCCTGGACATTTGATTAGCCCAGTGGTTTGAGTTAGACCTCCTAGGGCCACAGCTTAGCTTTCAGTGATAAAAAGCTGAGATGCTTTGGTTAGTACGGGTAGCCCAAGGGCTAGGGCTTATGAGACAGCAGTTTTTATCTGCCTAAAGGTTTGCTCTGGATCCTTCT
>PVKP010028928.1:0-29574 GCA_004027715.1 Plecturocebus donacophilus | reverse complement strand
TTTTGGGAGATGGAGTCTTGCTCTGTCACCCAGGCTGGAGTGCAGTGGCACGATCTCAGCTCACTGCAACCTGTGCCTCCCAGGTTCAAGAAATCCTCCTGCCTCAGCCTCCCCAGTAGCTAGGACTACAAGTGCACACCACCATGCCCGGCTGATTTTTTGTATTTTAGTAGAGACGGGGTTTCACCAAGTTGCCCAGGCTGGTCTCGATCCCCTTGTAGTACTTGGCACAACTTAAGTACCCCAGCAATATTTTTCCCCATTAATATTTTAAATATAGGACTGGGCATGGTGGCCCACACCTGTAATCCCAGAACTTTGGGAGGCTGAGGTGGGTGAATTGCTTGAGCTCAGGAGTTCAACATCTCCCTGGGCCACATAGTGAGACCTTATCTTTACAAAAAATAGAAAAATGAGCCCGGCATACTGGTGTGCACTTGTAGTTCAAGCCATCTGGGAGTCAGAGGCAGGAAGATCCCTTGAGCCTAGGAGTTCAAGGCTGCAGTGAACTATGATCACACTGCTGTATTCCAGCCTGGGTGACAGAGAGAGACCCTGTCTCAAATACACACACATGTGTATGTATATTTGTACATATATACATATACATGTACAAATATGTATATATTTGTATATGTATGTATCATACACACAGAGAGACAGACAGACACACACATGATACTTTTTTACCAGAAGCACTTACCTCCTTGTGCTAGAAGAAGGGACTTCTAATATGTTCTTATTTTAGGGGCAGAGGGTCCCCTGGTTGTTTAAAGACTTCAGTTCCTGAGACTAGGAATCTCATCACAGTGATAGTAGTCAGTAGTTTAGTTTTTGGTAAGTCAGGAGAAAGGGCTTTTTGTTTTCCTAATGGAGAATAAAAAAACTAATTAAGAAGAAGAAACAAAAAGTATTACACAGATATTTTTTCTGTGCCATATAGCAGTTTTCTTGCGGAAGAATTGAAATCTTGCTGTGTATCTCTACTAAACAGAATTTTAATTGGAAAAGATCAAGACCATTTTGTAAATCAAGGTGTATAGAAAACCAAGGCTGAAGGGATCTTGAGAAATCTCTGGCCCAGCCTCTTGTTCAGAAGGTCGATGTCTAAGCCATTCAATTCCTCTGGGACCTAAAGATCTCTTTCATGACATTTCTGGGGTCATTTTTGTTTCCAAGGACTCAGGCACAAGGGTGAGGACAATTCCACGGTCCCTATTATCCAGTGAGCAGAAAACTTCCAGACAAAAGATCCTGTGGATCTCTAGGGACAAATAGAACTAAGGTCACCATCAGAGTGAGACATTTCTAAGCAGTACCTCTAGATAAATTATGGCTGTGTTAAAGACAGTGCACAGTTACTGGATTTCAGATTTCGGATGAACGATGTCCTGAAAGTTGAAGAGTTGACTTACAGTGCTTTTCATTATTTTATAGATGATTAACTCAGAGAGGTTAAGCACTTGCCTAAGATCTCACATTTATTACATTGTGGAGCTCGAATTTGAATCCAGCTGCAAACTTAGTTGTCACTGTGACTTTTAAACAAAATCAAAACTGAATATGCTGCAAAACATCTGCAGAGCCTCAAAGCGAGCTGAGAACCTGAAACTCCCCGAGACCTCCTTTAGAGGGTGATTCTGATTCATCAGGGTTGGGGCTGCGGGACCTGAGAGTCTGCATTTCTAACGAGTTCCCAGGTGATGCTGCTGTTGCTGCTGGTCCACTGACCACACTGTCAGCAGTGAGGATCTAAGAGCCTGTAATTCGCCTCCCTGCTCACTACCCCCATACCCACGTGAGCTGCCTCATTCTCCCAGGATGAGGCATGACCAGGATGCTGCATGATCGTTTTAAGAAGGGGCTATATCAATACATTCACCGCATCCCTCCCGCCCCGGAATTTTTCTCAGCCTTAAGAAAAATAAGGAATTTTTCTTAAGGGTGAAGCATCAGAAAGTACCTCAAAGAAAATTCAATGAGGCTTTGAGGATTGGGAATGGACGGGTCATATCGCTTTCCTAGGAGCTAAGGCAACAGGACAGCTTGGGTGGACTTCTCTAGTTTCAGGAGAGGAACTTTCCCTGGCGACCAGCAGGGGGCGCACAAGGGGCGGGGACAGAGGGGAGGAGCCCGCGGAGCCGCCGGGAGAAAACCCAGAGGGGCGGGGAGGAGCTGCAAGCTCCGCTAGGCAGTTCCCATCGCTTGCGCAATAGAGGGCTTTTAGACATTACCATGACAACTACATTTGTAGCTGGATTCAAATCCTAGCTCCACAGTTTAGTAGGTGTGTGAACTTGGGCAAGTGCTGAACCTCTCTGAGCATCAGTTTACTGCCTATAAAATCGCAGCAATAATGCTTTCTACCTCCCCAGCCCCCTGCCCCCGGCAGGAACAGCCTGCTTCTGGCTTCCAAGGACCCTCCAGTGCCCAAACCAGAAGACCCAGTTACCCGTGCTTAATACTCCAACAGCTCCTGCTTGCTGAAGTAGGCAGCCATCATTTACGCAACGACACCTCGCCAGAAACGCTTTCCCTTTAGAAGCCACTGAAGGGGAAAGTGAGAGGGGGAAAGGAAATTCTCGAGGCACTGGGGTGATTTTGTGTTTCTTTAGCATGAGTGAGAAATTACCTGAAAGCTTCCTGTTTTCTTTACTGTCTGTAGGTGGTGGTTCCCAGCCCCACAAAACAACAAAAACAGCAGCAGGCAAAGGCACTGATATTCTGAAAACAGTTATGTTGAAAACCCACATGGTTTAGGTTCAGAATGGCTTCCCCGTTGTCTGCACACTATAACTTTTTAGCACACAATTTTAAAGCATCTGATTGAAAGAAATAATGTTGTCTGAGTGATTGTTAAACAATGAACAACTAGCGTAACATTTAAAATCCTCAGGAAAAGGTAGCTCGCCCAGAAAGTGAACATCCTTACCTGTCTCCAGGTTCAGACAGCGCCAATATTCTCAATTAGAAAATTAACATCTGAGACTCCGACATCCTCCCTGGATGCTACTCAGCTAAATCCTGTGTATTAATGGGCAAAGTCAATTGCCAGGAAAGCTGGGCAACTGTAAGGTCAGGGAGCTGGAGCAGATGAGAGTTGGGAAGTCCAATATAGCATCCCTGGAAGTAATGACACAGGCTATCTGCTAAGCGCTGCAAAAATCATTTGGATTGTGATGTAAATCGGAAACGGTTGGGGTGGGGTTGGTGATCAGAGACTAGGAACCCTATTAAACAGATCAATTAGACACAGAATGGGAATGTGAAGAGAGTATCAAACACTTGAGAACTGTCCTGAGAGGGATATGTAGTCTGTGCTGGGCTAGCAAAGGCATCAAGAGAAAGCTTCACAGGCAGATAAAATCCAGTGCACCCTGCAGCTGCTGGAGATACCCCCTGATGCAAGGTGAGCCCAGAAGAGGTTGAGAAGGAAAGGTGGGGGGCACTCAGGACAGGATGAGGACGCCCTGAGAGGAAGATGATTCCACTGGTGTTGCCTGAGGGACAGAGCAGGGACAGAAGAGGCTGGGGAAGCACACCCCTGCTGTGAAGCACAGGTCCCCACCCTGTGCCCAGAGTCCTGGGACCCAAAGGAGGTTTACTGCATATGGAATCTGCTTGGGCAGGCTGCCCAGGGTGGCTGTGCTCCATTCTGAGTCAGGGCAGGGAGTCAACTAGTTGACTGGGCTCCAACTTGCTAGTGGTGGTTACTTCCAAGATACATGAAACCATGGCAAAAGTGCCAGGCTGGGAGAGGGTAAATCTTGGTTCTGTCCTCCTTCAGCCACAGTCTGAGCATCCTAGACAAGCCTAACTTTCATTGTCCTCCGTTTCTGCATATGCATAATGGTGAGTCTGAATTGGAAGCAGTTTTACATCCTTGTTAACTCTAAAGTTATCTAAGGAAACTTGCTGAGTACCATCATCAAGACTGACAGCAATCACAGACCAGGGTCAATCCTCCCTCACAGACCAAGATCATTCCTTCTTCCTTCTAGCAAATTTGCAAGCTTGTTACAGAAGATCTTCAGGATACATAGTGGAAAATAATGTTATTAATGTACCGATAAAAAAATGAATCTACATATATCCTAGCTTTAAATAGCAACTTTTTTCCCCCATCAAGAAATTATTCTCAGAGGAGCTTGTGTCTGTGGCTAGATATTTTGAGATTACACAACTTTTTTTCCCCCTCTCCTTGTATTTCTACTTTCCCAGGCTCTCCTCCACCTCTGTAGCCAGCTCCCTAGTCATTGCCCCAGGGCAGGTATACGTCAGAATCCTACCAGGAATAGCCTGCAGGCTTTTCTGGCTTCAATTTCCCAAACAAGGCCTCAGGTTTGGGACACAAAGGTTTTGCCAAGTTGGGGGAAGAGAGGTGGGGGCGGGGGGTGCCAGTGGGTAGAAGCACAGAGGCATGCTTCTAGAAACAGGAAGACAGGAAGAGAAAAGGGGTTTGTGGGTCCCTGGAAGCCAGACTCTGGCAGGACCCCAGTGAGTTAGCTATGTGGTCTAGAAGCAGTGGGGACTTGCTAGGCAAGACAGGCACAAGAATGCATTCAGTGGCAACCTGGGTGGACCAGATGTGGGAGCAGGAGACACCTGCATCCGTGTCCCTGGGATTGTGGCAGTGCACAAAAGATCTGAAATTGTGACGCAGTGGCATAACCTGGGGTGGTTTCTCTGGTTGCCAACCAGATGAGATGAAGGCTCTAAACCAATATTAAGGTCTAGAATATAGAGGAGAGGCAGTATTTCTTGTATGTCTGTGCATGCTAGAGATTCATACGCACTATCCTTTTGGTTCACAGGTTGGGAAAAAAAATAAAAAGTAGTCTTGAAACTAACTGAACTCAATTATATCTCTGACTAAGATGCGGAGGAATCTCAGATCACAGAAACTCAGGACTAAAAGTGGCTTTTGGTTTTACCTTTATTATGGTCTTCTTAGTTCAAATCCAGTTTCCCTGACTACAAAATGGGATGGTTATGAAGAGTAAATGAGATGGGAAATATAGCTTATATTTTCTGGTCCCTTGCAATACTTTGCATGTGGCAGATTACTTGTGGACTATCAGGCGCATGCTACCATGCCCAGCTAATTTTTCTATTTTTGTAGAAGCGGGTCTCGCCATGTTGCCCAGCCTGGTCTCCATCTCCTGAGATCAAGAGATTTGCCAGCCTCAACCTCCCAAAGTGCTGGGATTATAGGCATGCACAATCAGGCCTAGCCTTATTCACTATTAAAGCTAGTCCAACCCACAGTAACTCTGGGTCCAGAGAGATACCTGGTCTGGTGACTGTGGACAAGCCATGTTGTCAGTAGCTTCAGGACTTTGAATCTTGTAGTAGTGTCAGGAACATGATCAATCTATAGTAAAATACAAATTTACATATCTTGAATTTGGCATAGTGGTTTAAGTGCATCGACCCTGAAGCCAGATACGTTGAGCTTGAATACTGGTTCACTATTTACCCCTCATAGGTACTCAGAATCGTCTCTAGCTCAGAGTAAGTGCTATCTATGCATTCGCTATTATTGCTGGTGTGATTAATTTGTGCACAGTAAAAGAGAAAATGCCTGGCAAGCACTATTAGGAAGGAAAGTTGTCTGGAAGCATTTGAGGGAAGCTTATTACAGGCCAGTGAGGTGAGAACCAATTATTTCAGTGTTGCAACACCCTGTCACTGGATTTAGCAATACCATGACTTTGGCAATTCCCCAGAAAGTTCTATGTGACACTTGCAGGGGAGGGGAAAAGAGGAAAGGGAGGTTTATATAAAATACAACCAATGTGAACAATATAAATATTTATCAAGATTCCTTTAGCATAAATGGGCTCCTTCCCTCATGTGATCAAAGGCAGGCAGGTCTCTCTTACCATAAAACAAACAGAACATCTTCTCTTGAGCAGACCACTCCTCCCTTCTTTCTTTTATGGTCAAATTCCTCAGAGAAGTCGAAAATCACACCCAACATTTCCGCTGCCCAGTAACTCAGTAACTAGCCTCTCTGTAACCTCTTGACGTCTGGCTTTTTTTTTTTTTTTTTTTTTTTGAGACCAGGCTTCACTCTGTCAGCCAGACTAGAATGAAGTGGTGGGATCAGAGCTTACTGCAGCCTTGAACTCCTGAGTTCACGTGATCCTCCCACCTCAGCTTTAGGAGTAGCTGGGGCTACAGGCATGTGCCACCATGCCCAGCTAATTTTTAAATTTGTGTGTGTGTGTTGGGGGGGGCGGGTCTCACTACGTTGCCCAGATTGGTCTTGAACTCCTGGTTTTAAACAATCCTCCTGCCTTGGCCTCCCAAGGTATCACAGGCATGAACCACTGTACCCAGCCTCTTTTCTCTTTTTTTTGAATCTCCTTGTTTGTTTTTTTAAGCATTGGGCAGATTTGGCCACCTATCTCTTTTTGAAATATCTCTTCTTTTGGTCTTTTGATTTTTTTTCCCCTATCTTTCTGTCATTCTACTTTCCAACAGATCTTTTTCTTTTTCTCACCTCCACAGCTTCTAGTTTTCACCAAGACCTTGTTCTCTGCTTTATGCTTCTTCCCTCAGTAACTAAATTTGCTTTCACAGGTTAAACTGTCGCCACCATGCTTCCAAAATCTTTCTCTAGACCTGACGTCACCTGTACTCAAAGTGTATATTTCAGTAGACTCTAGGACATTCCCATTTTAACATGACTCAATATGTCTCAAAGTGACTTAATATTTTAAATTTTGAAAATCCTTCAGGAAACAAAAAAATTTTTGCATAAACACTCAGAGACATATAAGTGGACCTCTCTCTAGGCCAGAGAATCCTACCCCTGCAGGATACTATCTCCATCTACCTTGTAAGTTTTAAGGAAACTTGCCCCTTATTCTCTGATATGGTTTGGCTGTGTCCCCACCCAAATCTCATCTTGAATTATAGCTCCCATGATTCTCATGTGTTTAGGAGGAACCAAGTGGGAGGTAATTGAATCATGGGGGCAGGTCTTCCCCAGGCTGTTCTTATGATAATGAATAAGTCTCACGAGATCTGATGATTTTATAAATGGGAGTTCCCCTGCACACGCTCTCTTGCCTGCCGCCATGTAAGATGTGACTTTGCTCCTCCTTGCCTTCCACTATGATTGTGATGTCTTCCCAGCCATGTAGAACTGTGAGTCAATTAAACTTCTTTCCTTTATAAATTACTCAGACTCAGGAATGTCTTTATTAGCAGTTTGAGAACAGACTAATACACTCTTTGTATATAACTAATCACCAAATTCTAGCTTTCCCCTTCCAGATGTCTCTAGATTTGTCCTTCTTCTGATATTTTTATTACCCTGGTTCAGCCTATCATCCAATGCACACTTATTGAGCACCATCTTCTAGGAACAACGTTAGCTGATGGGGGATACATCAAGAATTAATCCAATCACTGCCTTCAGGGAGCTGACCAGCAGGGAGATGGCCAAGTAACCAGCAGCCATAAGAGGGTGTGATAAATGCCATTAGAGGCTGTGCAGAGTGCTATGGAGCACAGAAGAGAACTTGAAAACCCAGCCTGAAGGCCGGGCACGGTGGTTCACACCTGTAATCCCAGCACTTTGGGAGGCCAAGGCGGGTGAATCATCACGAGGTCAGGAGTTCGAGACCTGGGGCCAACATGCTGAAACCCCGTCTCTTAAAAAAGAAAAAAAAAAAGAAAGAAAGGAAACCCAGCCTGAGGGGCATCTGCACATAGGGTATTCAGATCTGGAGTCCTAAGGATCAGGAATTAGCTAGGGAAAGTAGTAGGCATTCCTGGCTAAGGCTGCCAAACAGCATGATCAAAGGAGAAGAGAGAGCCCAGGCCTGGGGAGCTACCTGGGGCTGGAGTGGCTCAGAAGGTAGACTTGTGGGCTCAAGGTGGGAGCTGGTGGAAGATGAGGCTAAAGTGGATATGCTGGGGCCAGATCAAGAAGACTCTAGAATTCTATAGTGAATGCAGCAGGGGGTGCTATGAGTTTTGAGCACCACCATGACATTACATTAAAACTCCTCAAGGCCACTGGGAATTGGCTCCATCTAATTTATCCAGTCTGAGACTCCCTATAACACATAACCCAAACCTTCTACTCCAAGTTGGTGCAGCACTTCACTGTTCCCTATATGGGCTTGAATTTCAATCAAGAATCATTTATCAAGTGCCTCTTATGTGTCAGACACCAAATTTGGCTCAGGGGATCCCTAGGTAAGTGAGACACAGCTCTGCTTCAGTGAGTGGGTCAAAGACCCCTTAACCCCTATGGACAATATGGAGCTTCAACACAGGTCTATGCAAGCAGCAATGGAGGACAAAGGAGAAACCCTCCAATTCTGCTCAAAGACTGTGGTAGGGGCCAGCCAGGAAAGTCTTCACTGGAGAAAGTGCTATTTGAGCTGCTTCTTAAAAAATGTAGAGGATTGCTCAGCAGAGCAATTTGAGTGCAGGAGAGTAGACATAAAGTGAAGAAGGCACACCAAAAAGGTACGGTCAGGCCGGGCGTGGTGGCTCACGCCTGTAATCCCTGCACTTTGGGAGGCCAAGGCAGGTGGATCACCTGAGGTCAGGAGTTCAAGACCAGCCTGGCCAACATGGTGAAATCCTGTCTCCACTGAAAATACAAAAATTACCTAGGCATGATGGTATGCACCTATAGTTCCAGCTACTTGGGAGGCTGAGGCAGGAGAATCACTTGAACCCAGGAGGCAGAGGTTGCAGTGAGCCAAGATTGCACCAAGGCACTCCAGCCTGGGTGACAGAGTGAGACTCCATCTCAAAAAAAAAAAGGCGTGGTTAGAATCCTTTAAGGAGGACAGTATGGCTAGGTGCAGGAAGAGTGGTAGGACCCACAGCCAGAATTCCTGGAAGGCAGGAATTTGGATTGGCTCTGTGTAGCAAGTGCCTTTGCTTATTCTGAGCTTCATATATCCTCATGCTTCCTTCTCCGGGCCTGGCCCAGCCCTGATAATTATTCTTAAGTCAAGCTGAACACCAGCTGGCTCTGTGAAGCCCTAGCTTCCTTTCCCAGTCAGTCTGCACTAGCTACCTTCTTTGAGCTAGCAGATGCTGCCACATACTTTGGCACTTAATTGCTCTCTAATTGTTTCACAGGTGCTGGTTTTGTCTTCCCACTTAGACCTAGGAGCTTCTGGACAGCAGGGACTATACCTCACACTTGGGTTTGTCCCAGAGAGCTGAAGACACTGTATGCTGGCTCACACATTAAGGGACCAAGGGTGGGAATCACTTAAGCTTCAGAGATCTCATTGAAGGTTTGGATCTGCCTTCTGAATTCTTTCCCACAATGCTAAGAGTGAAATAAACCCATCTGGTTGCAGTAAGTGGACATTCCAGTGTTGTCTGCTAAGTCTGTGAGCACACAGAGACAAATAAACAGGAGAGTTTTGCTTGCAACACTCAGCAGAGCCAAACTTCCTGATGCACAGGAATGAACAACAGAGGCACTGTGCTGGAAACACCTTCCTCAGGAGAGGTGCTGCCTCCTCAGAAACCACATTGAAAACCTGGCAGGACTGGTTTTGCATTCAGACAATGGCATCTAAATGTTTTTTGCTTTGCTCAGAGCTGTAAACATCCAAAGGGGCGATCCTCTGCCATAATTTTGGAAGGAAGAATCAGTCAAACTGATAATTAAGCCCTTATGCACAGGCATGGCCATACTGATTATTAAAATTTAGATTATTTTTGGCCCAGCATGGTGGCTCACACCTGTAATTCCAACACTTTGGGAAGCCTAGTACAGCAGATCACCTGAGGACAGGAGTTTGAGACTAGCCTGACCAACATAGTGAAACCCTGTCTATACTAAAAATATAAAAATTAGCCAGCTGTGGTGGTGGGTGCCTATAATCCCAGCTACTTGGGAGGCTGAAGCAAGAGAATCGCTTGAACCCAGGAGGCGGAGGTTGCAGTGAGCCAAGATCATGTCACTGCACTCCAGCCTGTGTGACAAAGTAAGACTCCAGCTCAAAAAAAAAAAAAAAAGCAAAGAAATATACATTATTTTTGTAGTGCTTGGTAATTAACTTTTGCCCTGTCCCTCCTCTGGGACCTCCCCTGGAATTTTCCCACAACCCAGTAACTGAATAATTAGCATGTAGCCCCACAGAACTTCTTCCAGGGTCTGCTCCAGGGCTTCCCTTCTGACTGGCTGCGCATGGCTCACTGGGAAATGTTTTCTGCACACAAGAACAAGGGTGAAGTGAGTCAAGGAGTCCAAGAGATCTGGGACACACTTTTCAGAATTCAGAGGGGCTGAGTAAATGCAGAGAAAACTGACGAAACCACAGAGGCCCTGCAAGAGCCTGACTGCTCCTGCATGGGAGCTACCCTTAGCATTAGCGGGGAGTCACCAATGCCTCTTCCAGGCACTGAGCAAGAGGGCAGCATTACAGATGCACCTGCTGTCCAGACAGCACCTCATTGATTAGGTCACTGCTCAGCAACAGTATCTGAAGGACACTGGGGTTACTCTGCTTGTTTGCAGTTCACGGTGCTGGACAGATGTGTTCCTAACACTAGGTAACAACACTGCTCTCCCTCCTCCGAGCCACTGCCATCGATTCCCACCCAACAGGGCCTCAGCGCCTTCCTGGGCAAGCACCCTCACTCCCACGACCATCGATCACCTATCACCCAAGCCACGGTGTATTCCCAAACCCACCCTCGCCCCTTAGGAAATGGCTTTCCAATTGTGGTTTCATAGGTGCACAGGCACTGGGTGACGATCTTCACAGGCAGACTTTTGTTTTCCCCCTCTCAACATAAAGGCCAGCAATATTTACCACGGAGTCTTGGCCAGGGTGCACTGCCTGGTGCTGTGGGGCGGGGTGTTCAGGGCTTTTTGTCGAGCAGATCAGTGACTTTCTGGGATTTCCATGGCCCTGCTGGAGGTGGCCCTCTGCCTTCCTTTTCCAAGAAAGAAAGTGACTGGGGACAAGCCACCAGCCTCTTCCACAGGGTGGGGGCGAGGGTGACAAAGAGACGGCACAAGAGGGACCTGCTGTTTCAAGGCAGGGATGTGAGTGTCTTCGTCACTGCCGAGGTCTCCAACCTGCCAGGCACAGGGCATACACATGACACCCTCACCCCACCCCTGGGCCGAGGGAGTCCACGTCTGGCGGGTGCTGTGGGGCAGGGAGCACCGCCTCCCTGGGAAATGGGGAAATTGGAAATAGACTGGTGAAACAGCCCGGGACAGCCCGGGGGGAGGGTGGAGAGGCGTCTGACCGCCGCTGGCAGCCGCGTCCCCGCCCTGCGCCGCCTGTGACTTAGGGCCCCGGCCCGTTCCCTGCCGCTGCAGGGCGCTCACCTCTGGGACGCCTCCCCGCGCCGCCCGCGCCTGGGCTCGCTCTTCCCGGCCGTAGAAGTGGCGCCCTCGCCGGGGTTCCAGAAAGCCCCGCGGCCCCGCCCACGTAAGGGCCCACCCACCGGCCAGGCCACGCCCCCGTCTCGGCCACGCCCCCATCCCAGGGAAGGGCTTTCGCTGAGGGCTGTAGGAGGCCAGCCAGGGAGTAAGAGGTTATGTTGCGGCCTCTGTAGACTCCCACAGTATCCATCGAGATCACCCAGGCCAACACTGCCCCTTCCCATCCTCTCCTCATCGTACAGAGGAGGAAACCCAGGCCGAAGACCAGCGGGGTCAAAGAGGCGCTCCATCGCATGTTCTCTGACGCCCAGTCTGGTGCTTCTTCAGCTAGGCTAAACTTCAGGCTCAGATGTGAAGATCACAATGACACAGTCCTGTCAGCAGAATCTCCTGCAGGTATTTGGGAGCTGGGATGTTTGAGAAGGAAGCCCCGATTTTGTGTGGAGTACCAGAGAGAAGACAGACCCTTCCTGTCCTCTAAGAACAGTGCTCCTTCTGCCCTAACTTCTCTTTTCCTTTTTCTCACCCCCTCTGCTGTTGGGGTTTGCTGAAACTTTCAGGAAAAGGAACATGTCAAAAGAAAGACATAGACACCCCAGAGGCCCTGCAACCGAAGGGTTAAAAGGAGGTAGCCTTATGAGAAGTGGAGTGTCTTTCTGGGGTGAAACCCAGTTCAAGGACAGAAATGGCACTTAGTTAAGACTGGTGGTGGGGAAGCCTGGGGGTGGGGCGCAGACTGCAGGCAGAGGAGCTCCCTACCACCTGCCACTTGGGGTGTAATCGCAGAGCAGCTGACACTCCCCACTCACTGCCTGGAGGAGCTTGGTGAGAGGATCAGGGGAGGTGGGAAAGATAGGTGTAAAACAAAGCCTGGCACTTAATTACAGCGCAAAGATCTCATTATAGAGTCCTCTCAGTTCCCCTCCTCAGCTGGCAGCTTGAAGCCTGAGTGACAAATAGCCTAAGTAGATCTCCAAGGGCTGCATGTAGAGGGATGAAACCACCTCCCTGCCCACCCGAACCCCACTGTGGGGGGCTGTGGAGAGGGAGGGGGTGTTCACACTCTGGTGTATTCAGGGAGGAGTGGGGAGGTCTGTAAGGGCACCTGGAAAGTAGTAAGAGCTGGGAGTCACAGTGGCCCTAGCCTGACATAAATAACACCTTGCTGGGGCAAGCCCAGTGTTCCCTCTTTTGGTAATGGAAGCGAGGGCAAGGCTGGGGACAGCTTGACGTGTGGCACTGTTGACCTCGCATCATAGGTGGACACTGCAAGACCAGCAGGGCCTGGCTTACCACAGAGCTTTGTGAATATGTGGGAGAGAGGAGCCTTCCGGGTGGTGTCACAGCCTTCCAGGAACTTCCAGAGTCCCCATCCCCAGGGTGGCGTCTGGCTTTGGATACTGGTTTCTGTCACCGAGCTCCAGGGACTCATGTCACACCTGGAAGAACTCTTAGCTTCTGTCTGCCTGGCCATGTCTTCCAACAGCCGAGGTCACTGAGGAAGAGGACAACTTCCACCTGAACAGCCAGGGCAGCTTAGGGTCTTCTCATATGCGACCCTTGAAACGCACTTCCATTATTTTTCTTCTGTATGTTCAGGGGAAGGGAGCTGGTGATCAGAGCTTTTGCTGAGTAGGGACAGAAGGGTCGTCACTTGCTTTTTTCTACCCTGAAACTTAGAGTGGCACACACATCCTCAGGGTGCTATGTGGTGCTCACAGACAGAGCCCTGCAGAGGTTCCTGTCGCTCCCAAGTGTTAAACCTTCAGTGCCTTCCCTATGAACTACCCATCATCTGGCCCCTGACAACTTCTCTAGGCTTGTCTACTCCCAGCCCTGCCTCCCAGGCCCCAGCCTCAGCAGCTGCCTTCCACTTGCTTAAGGTCTTCACACATGCTGTTCCTTCTGCCAGGAATGCTCTTTCTCCATGACTTTGCATGGCTTACTCTTACCCATCTTTTAGTGTTGCCTCTAATGTAACTTCTTCAAAGAAACTTCCCTAACTGTTCTATCTAAGTTAGGTCCCAACCAGGCACAGTGGCTCATGCCTGTAATCCCAGCACTTTGGGAGGCTGAGGTGGGCAGATCACGAGGTCAGGAGTTCAAGACCAGCCTGACCAACATGGTGAAACCCCATTTCCACTAAAAATACAAAAATTAGCCAGATGTGGGGGTGCGCACCTGTAATCACAGCTACTCAGGAGGCTAAGGCAGGAGAATAGCTTGAACACTGGAGGTGGATGTTGCAGTGAGCCGAGATGGCACCACTGCACTCCAACCTGGTTGACAGAGTGAGACTCCATTTCAAAAAAAAAAAAAACTTTCTATCTTTATTCTTCCTCTTTATAGCCTGTTCTTTTCCCGCACAACTCTGACTTCAAATTATTATTTTACATGGATATGTTTATTGGTTCAAAGTCAGTCTGTCCTCCATACTTAACAGATTTAATAGACTGTAAGTTTCATGAGGGTAGGGGCCATGTCTAATTTGTTCACTTCAAATCCAGTATCTGACAAGTATCTCCCAATAAATATTTGTTGATGAATGCATGAGTGAATGAATGATACCAGCAATCTTCATTTTAAAGGATAAAATTAGAACTCAATAAACTTGTAAACATAAGCAGCAGTGACTATTTCTATTAAAAAAAAAAAAAGGCAGCAACCAAAACAAGATTCAAGGAAATAAAAATACCAAGGTCTATTAGGTACTTCTTAAAACTAACCATCCATTCAACAAATGTGTATTAAGCTTCCATAGCCCTTGTGCTTCTTGCCAGAAATACAAATCTAAATATGATCTGGCTCTCAGGAGCTTGCAGCCTGGGGGAGTAGGGGTGGACATGTAAATAAATGGTTATAATGTAATTTGATAAATGCTGTAATAATATATGTCTAACTCTACCTGGAAGCGCCTACATCTGGGGCTTGATGTAGTTGCTGGAGTAAAAAGAAAATGATTTTTGTCAGCTAGACAGGGCAGAAGGAGGGCATTCTGGGTAGGAGAGGAATGAAGGAATGTGGCTCATTTGGGAACTGCCGGTGGTTTGGTAAATGGAGTGCAGGTTACGTGTGTAAGTGAGTGCAGTGTGTTTGGTAAATGGAGTGCAGGTAAATGGAGTGTGGAGGTGGGAGAAGAGGTAGGTAGGCAATCTCCAGATTGCACGTTCATGCACCTGTGTTCTGCTGAAGAGTTTGGACTTTGCTCTGGCTCCCTGTGAAGTTTGGGATCCACAAGATGGTGTTAAGCAATGGAGTGACACCACACCTTCGTGTTTTTATGCAAGAAGTTATAACCCTAATGGCAGTGCTTAGAATGAATGGAATGAGAGATGGGATGGTTAGTAGAAAGTAAACCTGGTTAGGAGACTACTGGAATTGTCTAAGCAAAGATAATGAGTCTAAATGAGAGCAGTGGCATTCATTCATTTCTGTTGATAAATATTTTTGATGCTTAGCTTTTTATGATAAATATTTTTTGATGCTTAAAATATATTTTGATGCATAATGTTATACCTTACCACCATGCTAGGATATAATAGAACTTAGAAAAGAACAGGGCACATGGTAAGCACTCAATACATATTGGCTATTAATATTAATATTATACCCTACCACCATGCTGCCACTATGCTAGGTGGTATAATAGTCAATATTTATTGAGTGTTTACCATGTGCCCTGTTCTTTTCTAAGTACCATACATCATTAACTGATTCAACCCTCACCACAACCCTATGAATCAGTACTATGACCATCCCCCATTTTACCAATGGGGAAACTGAGAGAAAAGAGGTCACATAACTTTCACTTACTTAGATAGCTAATAATTGACAGAGTTAGGATTTGAATCAGGTAATTGGGCTCCAGAATTCATGCTGTTACGCACTATCCCTTACTGATGTCGTGGCAATGAACAAGCTGGACAAGATCCCTGGTCTCATGGAACTTACATTCTGGCATTGGAGATGTAGAGGAGAAGACAGAGTGGGGCAAGGTTTAGATGGTAGAATCAGAAAAAATGGATCCTTATAAGAGAAAGAGTGGTAGGGCAATTTCACAAGACATTGGCTTTGTGATTGGTGGATAGTTGTGTCAGTCATGGAGTTAAGAAATACAGGTTAGGGGTGGTAGGGTGGTGGAAGGTGAACTTGGAGGGATGAGTTCAGTTTGGTGTAAATTGGTGTTGGACTGTCTGTGGGATATGGAGGTGGAGCCATCAAGTAAGCAGTTGAACTCATGAATCCAGAGCATAGAAGAGATGTTTATATGGAAACAATAGGGGGACATCAAGATGGGGGTACAGTTGAAGACACAGGTGGAAAACAATAGCTAGAACACAGGCTTAGTCCAAGAATTCATAAAGGAAAAGATGGATAAATTCAACTGTCGTAAAATTCTTTGTGTTTATCAAAAGACATATTTAAAAGAGTCAAAAGATGGGAAACAAAACTGGAGAAGATGCTTACAACACATATAACTGTCAAAGCCCAAGCATCCAGATTATATTAAGAACTCATACAAATCAGTAAGAAAAGTCAATGGAAAAATAGACAAAAGATACAGGCAGATACTTCATAAAGAGGAAATCCAAGATGACCAATAAATAAATGAAAAAGTGCCAAACCTCATTAGTAATCTTAGAAATGCAAATTAAAGCTATAATACATCACATATTACATAAATCATATTGGCCAAAAATAAAATGTCTGATAATAAAAAGTGTTGGTGATGATATGGAGAAACCAGAATTCTCACTTGCTGTTAGTGGGAATGTGATTGCTATAACCACTTGGGGGAAGTTTCGCATTGTCATGGAAAGTTGAAGATTCACATGCCCTAAGACCTAAAAACTCCATGCCGAGGTGCATAACCTGATATGCTTGTATGCCACAATATATATATGAAAATCTATAAGGCAGCATTGTTTGTTATCTCCTTTGTACTAGACAGCTTCTATGATGGCCCTCTAAGATTTCTGCCTCCTGATATTCATGCCTTTCTGTAATCTTCTCTCCTTAAGTGTGAACTGGACCTAGTGACTCCTTCTAACATATACAGCATGACAAAATTTATGGGTTATCACTTCTGAGATTAGATTATACAAGGATGTGACTTCTGCCTTGCTCATACTCTCTCTCTGGCCCTTTCACTTGCTTGCTTTCATGAAGCTGGCTGCCATATTGTCAGCTGCCCTATGGAAGGACCCATATGGCAAGGATTCAAGGGAGGCCTCTTGCCAATAGCTAGTGAGTGGCTGAAGCCATTAGTCTAACAGCCTGTGAAAAATTGGTTCTTGCCAACAACCACTTGAGGGAATTTAACATTGAATCATCCCCCACTCAAACCTTAAGATGAGATCATAGCCCCAGCTAACACCTAGATTACAGTTTTGTAAGAGACCAGAGCCAGAGGACCCACCAAGGCCATGCCTGGAGTCTTAATCTACAGAAACTGTCACATAATACATGGTGTTTTAATCCACTATGTTTTGGCATGAAATTGACACACAGCAATAGATAACTAATACAAATCACCAAACTAGAAATCCCTCAAATGTCCATCAAAAGTAGAATAGAGAAGCTGGGCTGGGCTCTGTCGCATGCTTGAGACCAAGAGTTCAAGACTGTAGTGTGCAATGATCACACTAGGAACAGCCACTTCACTCTAGCTTGGACAACATAGTGAGAGGCAAACTCTGAAAAGTAAAAAATAAAAAATAAAAAAAAAATCCAAGTAGAATGGATAAATTGCAGATCAATAAGGGTCATATGATGGAGCATTAGACATTGGAAAGGATATCCAGGAACATGGATGAAACATACAAACATATGTTCAACAAAAGAATGAAGACTCAAAATAATAGGTAAATGTTATTTTATTCACATAAAATTCAGAACAGTTGAAGCTAAATTATGCACACATAAGTAGATGATAAAATGATTTTTAAAAATCAAGAAAATGATTATTGCAGAAGGCAGAATGGCCAAAGGGAGTAGGCATTATTGAGAAAAAGGCCCAGGGGTCTATTAGGGTAGGGGAATGTTCTGTTTCTTGGCCTAGGGGATGGTTACATAAGGGTTTGCTTTATGATTGTTCATGACAATGTGCAGTTATATTAAATGCACTTTTATATATGTGTAATATATTTCACATTTGAAAAATTACAAAAGAGAGAAAGGAAGAAACAACGAATGTAGAAACTAAAAAACAGGAGAAAAATTAAAAGAGAGGAACTAGGAGTCATTGAATGAATTTCAAGGTGGGAGTGGTCAACGGTGCCAACTGTTCTAGAGTCAAATACCAAAAGAAGTGAAGTTTCCCCATTGGATGTGACAAATTGCAGGTTTGCAGGCATGATCCCGAGATGGCCCTCAAGATTCCCATCTTTGGCACCCCTCTCCTTTTTTGTGGGTGGGACCCGTGACTGTAATGGGATCTTTGCTCCCTTGATTAGGTTCTGTTATATAAGACTTCATCTGAGCAGACTGTCTAGCAGTTCACAGCTGGCCTCAAAAAAGCAAATGGCCGTGTTGTGAACTACTGACCTCAGGTCCTGGCTTCATGGCCCTCTGCAAAGGCTAAGAGTGACCCTCACCAACCTGCAATGACAACATAGGATGTCAATTCTACAGCTACGAAGAACTGGATTCTGCCAACAACCCCAAGCTCCAGAAGGAATGCAGCCCAGCCAACACCCTGATTTCAGCCTGTAAGACCCTGAGCAGGGACCTCAGCAACACTATGCCTGGATTCCTGACCCCTTGTAACTGTGAGATAACAAATGGCTATTTTTTTTGTGTGTATACATTTCTTGTATTTTGTTATGCAATAGGAGAAAATAAATATAGTAGGTCATCAATGATCTAAGGGTAGAGTGACTGAGATCATGTGAAGTCTTTAAAATAGGATTATGACATACTTCCCCTATCCTGTGGTCCTTCTGCCTGGATTTAATAAAGCCTCCTTCACTTTGTTACCTGACACATTTGGCTCAAATCAATCTTGACTTCCACCCTGTGCTGCTGTAGCACCTCATTCATGTCATTGGCTATACTTTTCACCTTGAATCTAAATTCAGTCCTGTTCACTGCCCCTGCCAGGCTGTGAGCTCCAAGAAAGCAGGACTCTTTCCAGAGTTTTCTTTACATCCCTGGCGCTGGGTACGACACATGATGAATGCTCAATAAATGTTGACCAAAGGAGTGACCCAAAGAAGGACCAAGATTCCTGGCTTTTCATCATGCCCAGGGGAACCATGCTTTGGGGATGTAGGAAGTGGACGTTCCCTGTGGCAGCTTCAGGCTTCTGTGGTGCCACTGATGTGTCAGGTAATTTGAAAACCCTGGAAGAACTTATGGGTGACTGCAGTTGTCCTCTCTCCAGGGCCAGTTGGCTGCACTCCACGGAAAAGGAACCCATGGAGAGGACAGCTGGGTTGGCCTCGTCCACTGTTGGCCTCAGATCTGAGGAGTAAATGTTTCTAATAGCCTCTTGGCAGTTATTTTGGAGCTCCTCAGCGCTGTCAATGACTTGAGAGCATGAAACAGCTGGAGGACTCGGGGATATCCCAAAACCAGTGTAATTCTGGTTTTATAACTGAATCTCAGAAGAATTCTTTAGCCAGTACTCTAGGTTAGGAAAGAAAATAGCTACTTGGCTTTGCTCACACTCCATTTAAGGTGAATTGATGTCCATTCTGTTCAGGGCTAGAGTTCTGTTATTTTGGAAATATTCCCTGTTGGATGTTAATTGCTTCCTTTTATACAGAGTCTCAAGCCATCTTCCCTCCTCACTCAGCCTCCCAAGTAGCTGGGGCTGCAGGCAAGCACTACCATGCCCAGCTAATATTTTTGATTTTTAGTAGAGACAAGGTCCCTCTATGTTGTCCAGGCTGGTCTTGAACTCTTGAATGCTAGCAAGCCTCCCGCCTCAGCCTCCCCAAATACTAGGATTATAGGTTGGGTGTGAGCCACTGTTTGACTTTCCTGGATACTCTCGTTTCCATTCTACCTACCTCTCCTCCTCTGCAGCCCCCATCCAAGGTGGACTGCCTTTTACCTTGTTCATGAGTGCCCAGTAGTTGAGGAGAGGCAGGTCCACCCCTGTGTGAGTCACGTATCTGAAATCACAGTTGCAGGCATAGCCACAACGTGGCCAACATGGCATTGCAGGGTTGTTCATTCTTCAGATTTTCTAGTGGGCCAGGGACTCTGGTCCCAAGAGAGGCATGTGATGGCAGAGGGTACGGGCACTTTTCTTCTAGCAAGGCTTCGTTGTGCTGCCTTGGCAAATCCAATAATCAGAAAGTGAGTTATTGTCTTTTTCCCTTTTCTTCTGCTTATGTCATGAGCATGAATTGTTTTCTTCTCTCTCCATCTTCATCTTCTGCCAAATTGTTGCTGCATTTGTGTCATGGAACATGTCTCTGAAAACCATGAAGAAGGGCTGTTGAGACCTATACGTCACACGTTTTCTACCAACCTTCATGCTCTCCACACGGGGTACTTAGAAGGTTAAAACATAGCTCCCTGCAGGGCAATGGCCGAGAACAGAAAACTGTATAATTGGAGTGCCGTTATGTTCTGTGGCATGTTGGAGGGAGGCTCCCCTATTAGATGAGCTGCCATCTGCCTCAGGAGCCTTCAGTTGCCTGGGTCTTGGGGCTTTTGTGCCATCTCCTCCCTGTGGCTGTCAGGAGGAGGATGGGTAGGGTGGACATGGGTTCCATGACTCGCTTCACTCAGACTTGATGCTCTTTTAAGTAATCAAGTTGCAAAACTAACCTCAGATGATATTGCAATTTGGGTTCCTCAAAAACCACAGTGTAATAAAAAAAGTTTTTGTTTTTAATCCACTTGACCTGGAAACAGTTTGACCCAGTGGGTGGCCATCTCCTCTAAGCTGTCTTCTCTCTTTGTTCCTGATCTTTTTTCTCACAGCTCTTCATGAGATCCAGAAATACCATTTTCTCTCTGAAATTAGCTCCCCCGCCCCCTTCCATGAGCTGGAGGTCCCTGTGTGCTTCCAGTCTTAAGGGGAGGCCATGTTGAGGCTGACTTGGATGTCTGCTCACCGCCCACAGCTAATAGACACAAAGGTTTATCCAGACTTTCCTTCAAGCTTTCTCTTGTATCCAGTTCTTTATCTCTGGTCTCATCCACCTTGCCCTAGTCCAAGTCCTCATCTCTCCATTTGTTTACTTAACACCTGTTTATTGAAGCCCAGCTTCAATACAGCTCAACAGTGACCTGAGCTCGAGAGCCAGCTAGACCTGCATTCAAAGTCCATGCTGTTTTACTTCTTATCTGTGTGATGTTGATGGATTTTTCAATTTCTCTAAACCTCAATTTTTGATTTGTAAAGTGGAAAGAATAATACTCATATGGTTTGGATATTTGTCTCCACTCAAATCTCATGCTGAATTATAATCCACAAATCTGGAGGTGGGGCCCGGTGAGAGGTGTTTGGGTCATGGGGGCTGATCTCTCACGGCTTGATGCTGTCCTCATGATAGCGAGTGAGTTCTCTTGAGATACAGTTGTTTTCACGTGTGGCATCCCCTCTCTACTCTGGCTCCTGCTCCTGCTTTTGCCATGTGAAGTACCTGCTCCTGCTTCTCTTCCACCATGAATAAAAGTTCTCGGAGGCTGCACAGCTTGCAGAAGTGGGGTCAATGAAACCTTTTCTTTATAAGTTACCCAGTCTCAAGTATTTCTTTATAACAATGCAAGAATGGCCTAATACAGAAAATTGGTACAATGGAGGAGGGCATTGCTATAAAAATACCCAAAAATATGGAAGCCACCTTGGAACTGGGTAATAGGCAAAGACTGAAAGAGTTTGGAGGGCTCAGAAGAAGAGAGATAAAGGAAGTTTAGAAGTTCTTAGCAATTGGTTAAATGGCTGTGACCAAAATGCTGATAGTGACATAGACAGGGAAGTCGAGGCTGCTGAGGTCTCAGATGGAAAGGAGGAACTTATTGGGAGGTGGAGCAAAGGCCAGTGCCATGCTTCCTGTGTGACTTGCAGAACTGTGAGACAATTAAAATTCTTTTCTTTATAAATTACACAGTCTCATGTATTTCTTGATAGCGATGCAAAAATGGCCTAATACAAGCACCTACCTTATCATGCTGTTAACAGGATTAAAATAATACAATAAATGTGTATTAGGGTTCTCCAGAGAAACAGAACCCATAGGATAAACAGAGAGATAAAGAGATAGGCAGTTATGCAGATGAGAGAGAATTTATTAGGGGAACTGGCTTACACAATTATGGAGACTGAGAAGGCCTCACAATATGTTGTCTGCAAGCTAGAGACCCAGGGAAGCCCAAAGGGCAACAGTCTAACTCTCAGTCCCAGGAAGGATGAAACCTGGAGGGCTGCTGGTGCAATTCTTGGAGTCTGATGTCCAAGGGCAGAAGAAGGGCGTCCCAGCTCCGGAAGAGAGAGAGCAACAATTTGCCTTCCTTTGCCTTTTTGTTCTATCCAGGCCCTCAATGGATTGGATGGTGACTGGTCACAGTGGGTGAGGACAGATCTTCCTCACTCAGTCCACTGATTCAAATGTCAATCTCCTCCAGAAACACCCTCACAGACATACCCAGAAACAATGCTTTGCCAGCTATCTGGGTATCCCTTAACCCAGGCAAGTTGATACCTAAAATTCACCATCACAGTATGTAAATTGCTTAATGGGAGCCCGACAGGTTATAGGCACTCAATATCCTAGTTGTTGCTTATTGCTAAGGGCCAGCTACTATGCTAGGCACCAGTTAGAAGTTTAAGGAGCCTGACCATCTATGAGGATGAGATGGACCTGCACGCAGCGAGTGCTATACAGTGCTATAGTCAAAACAGGAGGTGATTTTTGATGTCACAAAGCCCCCTGGGAAGGGTGAGGAAAAGCCTCAGGCAGGAGGTAACTGCTGGGAAGTTTCTTGAAAAACAGGAAGCTGAGTCACATTTTCCAGAGCCCGCCATAGTCAAGCCTCGTCATGTGTCACAAGAAATCGTGCTGAACTCCCAACTGGTATCTGCAGAACTTCTCTTCCTCCTCTTCAACTGATTCTCCGTGAGCAGTCAGAGTGACCTTTTAAAGCATAATTCAGATTATGTCATTCCATTATGTAAAACTTCCCAATGGCTCCTACTTGTACTTTGAATACGATAAGACTCCTTTGCCTGGCCTGCAAGACCATATGTGACTGTCTCCTGCTCAATTCCCCTCCCTCTCTTGTCCTTTCTGTTCCTCTTCCCAGCCTTTGTCCCTGCAGTGCCTACTGCCTGGAATGCCTGGGCTGCTCCTTCTCATCCTTCAGACTTCAGCTAAAACCTTCATTCCCCGTGGAGACCTTCTCTGCGCCTCTTCTCTAATGCAAAACCCTCCTTCACCAGTTCCCCATACCTATTTCTGGTCAGTGTCTTATTTATTCCTCTTCATCTGAAATTAGCTGTGTATTCATTGGTTTACTTGTTTAATGCTTATCTTCCCCACTCAGTCTAAGCTCCTCCTTGTTTCTTGTGCCTGATCCACGGTTGGCCCAGGGTTGGTGTTCAATAATCGTTTGTTGAATACATCAATAAGCCATGGATATCCCTTTGTAGCTGGAAAGCTGACAAAGCTGGAAGGGTAGGACCTTTGCCGTCTCAATCATTGGCTTCTCGCCTTGTTCTGGTCAATTCTGGAACCATCAGAGAAAGTTTTCTAGAACTCACTGTCTTTATGTCACTTCACTTTGATAATGTTCCATTGCTTATTGCATCTAAAATTATTCTTCTCGATTTTATTTAAAATTATGTTTTTTTCAAAATTGACATCTGATCATTATAAAAAGATTAGAAAATTTAATAAAGAAAGGAAAGTGAAGGAATCACCCCTAGTTTCTCCATCTAGTTATAACCATTTTTATGAGTTTCGTTCCAGGCTATTTGCTATGAACATTTTAAATGCAATCATCACATGGCAAATACAAAATTCAATACATTTATTTTTAAGAAAAAATTTTTTCTGATTGTAAAAGTATACATTCAGCCATAGAATATTACAGAAAATCAAAATGCAAAGGAGAAAAAAATTACACAGATTCAACTGCATTCTTACATTTTGTTTGTAGACACACACACACACACACACACACACACACACACACACCCAATACTTGGCATTTCACTGTAACTCACAAAACAAATTCAACTTTACAGCACATGAAGGACACCTGAACAATTTATAAAAGATTTTATTGCAAGACATGACAGAGAATCCATTTCACATCCTATCCATCAGAAACTTATCACTTTCTCCTCACAGTCTCACCCCTAGCTCTCCTTCCTGGGCACTGGAGTGTTGTGGGCAGTATAGTGATGGCTGTGAACATAGATTCATGTGCCAGAATTGCTTGGTTTGATCCCCAAGTTCTGCTACTTCCTAGCTATCAGACTTTGGATGAGCGACTTAACTTCTCTGTGCCTCAGTTTCCTCAACTATCAAGTGGGGATGATAATGGCACCTACCTTGCAGAATTGTTAGTACTCAAACAATGCTTAGAACAGTGTCTGGCATATAAACCATATTGGTTATTGTAATTACTCTCCTCTTTTGCCTTCCCAATTCTTTCTATGCTTTGGAGCAATTCAACTGCCACTCATGTTGTATCCACCACTCAGCAAAACAGAAGCCACATGGTTGGAAAGATTGCAACTACCAATTGCACTTTCACCAATCTCCCTAAGGCTCATCAAGGTAAACTTACATAAAGAAGAAATATCTCTCTAGAGAGAATTTCTGCTGCTTGGAAAATAAGATTCATGCTTGCCTCATGTTCTCAAGCTCTTATAACATCCATGCATTAGTATGTGTATGTATGAATTACAGAGTCAGGATCACATAACATACATTCTTTTTAAAGAAAAGGAATAATTAACATAAGAATGTACACATGTCTTAGATGGAAGATTATATTAACAGAGGCTAATGACATCATAATTGCTTCTTGATATTTTATTACTTTTTAAAAAAACAGGCTAGGGGCAGTGGCTCATGCCTGTAATCCCAACACCTTGGGAGGCCGAGGCTGGTGAATCATTTGAGCTCAGGAGTTTGAGAACAGTCTGGGCAACATGGCAAAACCCCATCTCTACAAAAAATACACAAATTAGCTGGGCTTGGTTGCATGGGCCTCTAGTCCCAGCTAATTGGGAGGCTGAGGTGGGAGGATCACCTAAATCTGGGAAATGGAGGTTGTAGTGAGCTGAGATCACGCCACTGCACTCCAGCCTGGCAACAGAGCAAGACTCTGTCTCAAATAAATAAATAAAAGTAAAAAATAGGAACAAAAATTTTCTGGAACTCAAGATATACAAAAATCACCATTCAAGTTCCTTATTATTATGTGGTCCTGTGTAACATCCTTTATTAATGAAAGACCAAAAAAAAAAAAGGATCCTAAGTTCAGTAATTCTCTTGACATAGCATTGTACAATGTTAATTATTTTTTAGTGTTTGCAACTGCTGGAACAGAACAGCAGCAGTCATTGTGCCTAACAAGCATGACAAGAGATACTCTCACAATTATGGGGTGATACATATGGCTCAAAACCTACCTCCTAGTGCTGGAAAAGGTGTATTAGCAGAAGAGAAAGCAGTGAGATGACTGCATGGTTGCTCTAGGTAGACATGTAATTGGGCTGAGTTACTATGATTGGGATCTAAATCCAGCAATAAAGGACACACAGATACTTTTAGATGTGATTTCACCAGTCTTGTGTTTTAAATTTATCACTTGGTTTAATGGAGCATATGTTCATGTAACTTTCTTCTGTAAAAGTTATGTTTTCCGTGCCCATATATAAGAATATCTTTATGCTGCCTCCACATATTACAAATAATTTGGCCGGGAATAAAATTATTGAATCCTTACTTTCTTCACTCAAGTTGCTCTGAGTGTGACTTTTAAAAAAATATTTAGCATTGCTGAGAAGTCTGCCACATAAAACCTGTTCCTTTGCTTATAATGCAAATACAAAAATTTTTCTTGCATGAATGCTTATAGTACTTCCTTGTATTCCTTATAATTAGAGGCTATTTTCAAAAGCTTTCTAGAAATGAGTGAAATTATTGATTTTGCCTGAAATCCAGACCATGCTTTTATTCTTACTGAGGCCTTTTATCATTCCTACAACATGTTCTTTAATTATGTTGAATTATTTCCTCTATTTGTTCTAATGCATTCTTTAGGAACACCCATAATTCCTTCTCTTCCATTTCTGCTGCTCGGAAATAAGATTCATTTTTGTCTTTCTTTCTCATTCACACTCTCCCAAGCTCTCTTGATGTCTGTCTACATATCTGTCACCTTCTTTCTCATAGAATTTACATCTTTGTTCTTTTCTTCTGCTTCCTGGGAGTGCTTCTTGAGTTTGTCTTCTATGTGACAGACAGTCTTTTCTACTAAGAACAGTGAGTCCCTAACCTTTTTGGCACCAGGGACCAGTTTCATGGAAGAAAATTTTTCCATGAACCAGGGGGCCTTGGGTGGAGTGGTTTTGGAATGAAGTTGTTCATCAGGATTCTCATTAGGAGCGTGCAACCTAGATCCCGTGTGTGTGCTGTTCCAATAGGGTGTGTGCTCCTATCTGAATCTAAAGCCGCTGCTGATCTGAGAGTGGCTGTACAGACAGATGCGCTTCCCTTGCCTGCAGCTCACCTGCTGTGTGGCCCCATTCCTAACAGGCCATGGTAGGGGTCCGTGGCCTGGGGGTTGGGGACCACTGTAGTAAAACATAGTTCTGCTCTTTACTAATGCAACATGATTTCCTCCCAACTTTTCACTGTGCATAATTGTCAAGCAAAAAAGTTGAGAGAATAATTCAAGGGTCATCACATAATTTCAGTAATTTTTAGTATTTCGCCATCTGTTATTTATTTGTATATGTGGGCATGTTTAAAGTGCTAAACTGTTTGAAAATAAGTTGCAAATATTATAACATGTCTCCTTTCAGTACTTCAGGATGTATCTCTTAAAAGTAAGGGCACTCTCGTTTTATAACCTCAATACCATGCTCACACACCTAAGAAACTTAATTCCTTGATATTAAATGCAGACCATACTCAGGTTGCCTCAACTGTCCCCAGAGTGTCTTCCCCACCCTCAAATAGCATACAAGCAAGGCTAACCTGTTCCTTTTTGTTGTTTTGCCTCTTTAGTCTCTTAACCTAGAATGATCTTTTCCACCCCTGCTACTGTCACTTTATTCATTTATTAATTTTAGACTCTCCCACATTCTGGATTAGTCTGATGTTTCCATTTGGTATATTTAGTTTGTTCTTCCATCCCAGTATACACTATAAAGTAGAAGCTAGGTTTGAAGGTGTGATTAGATTCTGCTTAACATTTTTGGCAAGAATAGTTCATAGTGCTACTGTATTTTTTAATCACTTGTCCCATGTCCTATCATTAACGCTGCTCAGTTTGATTGTAATGTTAAGGTAGTAGCAATCATGGCTCTCTGTCGTAAATCTCTATTTTCCTTTTGGAAATTAGCAGGTAGGTGATCTGTGGGGTGATTATCTGGCACCCATGCAGATTTTAAAAATCTTCCCTGTAATATTTTCTTATCTTCCTTTTCCTACAATACCTGCTGCCTTGTCATCACAGATCATGAAAGCCCTATCTTTTAGTAGCCTTTAGATACTGTCAAGTCCTGTACTCAATTTTCCCTTCAGTTTCTGTAAAAAGAATTACTTCTAGAGCTGAGGATGTCATCTAGGGCTTCATGATGATGGCTCTCCTCCCATATTTGATAGGAGGCCTTCACAGGTCCTGTTTTGGGTCTTGGTTACTCCTCTTCCCAGCAGTAGGGACTCCCCAGGCCTGGTGTATGTCCGCAGATGGGTGTGTGGCTCACCGTGGCAATTCTCTCTTTGTCCACTTAGCTACTTGCCAAATTACCTGTCCAGATCCATCTCTGGACAAGTCAGGCAGCAGAGCTCCCAGCCCAATCCCCACATCCCTCCACTAGAGGCTGCTGGACCAATGGCCTCTTCTCCAGCCTTTCCTGACTGGTTCTCTGATATACCGAAGTCAGTCTTCTAAGTTCATGGGCACCAGGGACCTTCCTGGAGGTGCCCCCTCTTTCTCCCACCTCTCACTGTCTGCCTCTCTGGTTTTGGAAATAGAACTCTCAAAACAGATGCATAAAGAGAGGTGACAGAGAGGGGCAAGGGAAGGAGGGAGGGTGGAGAAGGCACAGCTTCTGTAAGAAGCTGCTCATGGTCTGACTGCCTGGTTTTCTGCTCCATACAGATTTTGTGTTTTGGAATCAAGGTCAGGCAGCGAGGAAGGGATGAGGGTCCTATCTATGTTGAAATAGACTTCCTCATGTCTGCCTCTGACTGGGCTTCTCAATCCAGTTCATGGCCAGTACCTAGGGGTAGAGGACTGTTAGACTAGTGTTTAGTGCTGCCCGTCTGCATGCCCACCTTCATCAGTGACAGTGGGAAGCTGGAGTGTTGTACCTGCAGCTGGCATTGGATTGTGCAGATTACCTCCATCTGGCCGTGAAGGCCCTTGGGATTCCAGCTCCGTTTCTCATCCATTTCCACTACATCCAGGACCTTCCACTCCAGTCAGGGTAACATGGTCATTGCATTACAAACACCAGGCTCATTCCTCGTTCCAGCTGTTGGTGCCTTTCCCCTAGAATCCCTTTTCCTCCACCAGCCTAAATCCTTAAGAAATCATTCTCCAGAATGTTTCCTTGAGTGTTTACTCCCTCAAGGGTCTCTCTTTCTTCTGAATTCCTAGAACACGTTTTGTCTGAGCCACACATTTCAGCCCCTGTTCTAGGTCCACTTGGCCTTTTTGCTTCATGGTGTCAGCTCTGTCACCTGAACTAGCCCGAAACTCCCTGAGGGCAAGGACTGGGCTCTTCAAGTCCCCCTGGCCCCTCTGGAGCAGGAAGGAGGCTGCAACCCAGAAAGATGGAGTGTTTGTGCCTGAGTCACCTGGGAGGGGAAAGAGCAACGATTCACTGAGCTTAGGACAGAACAGGTCCTGCATGCTGATGATGCTCCTTCTGGGACCCACATGCTGTCCCGTGAAGCCGCCACTTACTCTGTGCTCCTGATCTCCTGCCCAGCTGATCCCAAACACCCTCCTTAGGCACACAGCTGAGAGTCAGGCAAGGCTCGCTTTCTTTCTTTTCTTTTCTTTTTTTCTTTTATAGCTTCCAACCCCTAGGCTCAAGTGATCCTCCCAACTCAGCCTCCTGAATACCTGGGACTACAGGCACCTGCCACCATGCCCAGCTAGTAAAAAAAAAAATTTTGTTTATTTGTTTTTTGGTAGAAAGGAGGTCTCACTGTGTTGCCCAGGCTGGTCTCAAACTCCTGGCCTCAAGTGATCCTCCCACCTTGGTGCGCCAAAGTGTTGGGGTTACAGGTGTGATCCACCAAGTCCAAATGCTCTGTTTATTAAAGCTTCGGTTTAATTATCTGGAAAGCAAAATGAATAATGCCTTCCCCCAAGATTGATGTGAGCATTAAATGAGTTAAGGCATGTGGATGTTTTACTCAGTGCCTCACACACATGAGGCAGTGGAAAGTATTTGAATCTAACCCGACATTAATATCAACTAATGCATTGTGTGTCCTGGAATTAGTTACATAAACTGCTCTTGCTTTCCCCGATTTTCATATCCTGTCTTTATTCCACCTTTATGCTCCCCCTATTCTTATACTTCCTCTTTTTTGTTATTTCAGATACTCTATATTGCTGAACTGAAATGGCATCATGTTTGGCTCCTACAGACTGTTTCTTTGACATTCTGAACAGCTGGGGTCTATTAAAAAATTCTAGTGTTTTGATATTCACTGCTGCTAAGTGCCTTCCTGTCAACAATCTTCTCCTTTGTCCTCATTCATTCATTCATTTGTTAATTTACTCATTCATTTGTTTGGTCATTTACTGACACATCTGTCCATTGAACACTCATTCACTTACTTTTGGCAACTTTGTAAATGAAAATGAATAGGTTGGAGTGTGTGTGTGTGTGTGTGCGCATACATATGTGTGTGCATACATATAAGTACTACAGCCACCCACTGGTTACCATGACAAACTACAGGATAAAGATGGGAGAAGAAGGATGAAACAGGGAAGGTAGAACTCCT
>PVKP010028927.1:0-29585 GCA_004027715.1 Plecturocebus donacophilus | reverse complement strand
GCTTCTGGTAATGCTAACTGGCTGTTTTGCCCATTAGTTGATGTAGATTCTTCATTATGGTGATGCTCTTTACCTTTTGGTATGTTTTTGGAATGGCTGATACTGGTTGTTCCCGTCCATGTGTAGTGCTTCTTTCAAAAGCTCTTGTAAAGCAGGCCTGGTGGTGATGTAATCTCTGAGTACTTGTTTGTTCGCAAAATTTGCATTTCTCTAATGACCAGTGATGACAAGCCATTTGCTCCTTCTTCAGTCAAAGGTGCAGATACAGCTCTGGGACCTCTTGCAGTTCTTGTGGCCATGTAACTAAATTCTTCTCACTGAGATGCAAGCCCTCTGGGGTTTGAGAGGATGTGATCAGCCCTCTGGAAAAAAAAGGAGAGGAGCCTTCTTTCTCTTTCTCACTGATTGAGGGATAAAGAAGCTAAAGCAGCCACTTTGCATGGAAAGACAAAAGCCAGGCTTTGAGGATGGAAAACTGTCTACCTGGGGGAGAAGTGAACTTCCATCATGTGCCAGCCACTGGATATGAGGTCTCCTGTCACAGACACTGGATATGAGGTCTCCTGTCACAGTGGCACAGCTTGGAACTGTTCTAATATATGTGGCTAACAGGAGAACCCCCTTTCTTTGTTTTTCTCTGGGACTCCTTGCTCTGGTCCAGCTCTCTTGACAGCCCTCCATGATCTGAAGGTCTGAGAAAATAGAGTAGCTTCCTTATGAAAATATCAAGGATTGTTGCTTTGGAACGAAAAGCTGAAAAGAAGTGAATATATGGAAGTCGTAAATCAGGAGAAGGGGAAAATGCGGACTCCATTCCTGCCTTTGATCCTGTGTGTTGTCCAGTGGGTTGAAGAAATGTTCTATCCTCAATGGACAGAGAATGAGGAACCCAGATTCACCGGGTTCAGGCAAATTTATGCTTTGCATAAGGTTTTCTCGTTAATTTAGTTTTCTGATCAAATGAGATCTAACTTGAAGTCACTTTTTAATGCATACCTTTGTTATGTGACTGTGTTTTCATTCCTGTCCCAGTAATTTTCTTTACTGACCCTTGTGGCAACTCACTTTGATATTGGAGAATGTCAATGCCTCCAAATCTCCATTTTAATCAACAACTTAAAAAAATAGAGATCAAGCTGAATGCATTGCTCATTTAAAAATAAACTTTTTTTAAAAAAATCCACATTTCCATTCCACTCCAGTTTGCCTAACATCCTTTTTCTAATGGGAAGAAAGCAGAACATGCAGAGACTGGGTAGAGATCTCCACTCTCACAGGGAGGAGGGAAACTGGCCTTTTGCAAAATGGGAAGTCTTCCTTTGTTACAAGCAATTTCTTAGTGACAGAGGCAACCATCTATTTACATTTGTCATGTTTTTTAGAACCTACTCTTTGGACAACAAGAAATTGCCCACTTGGTTCTAAAGCCCAGGTGGGAGAGAAGCAATGGGGTGTGAACAGGAGACAGTTGCATTGCCTCTCATTATGGCGTCTGCATCCCTGCCCAGCTGGGCAACTCCATATGGCCAGAAGCTTCTGTTGTTTTCTGCCTCAGAGACCCAGTGGTGATGCCCTGAGAAAACACAACTGTCCATCAGGTCCAACATAATTCCTCTTGATTGAATAAAGGAGAAACAGTTGGTTTGGACCTTCTGACTCTCAAATGACATTTTTGCTAAGTATGTAAGAAGCTAGAAAGTCTTACCCAGGGTTTGACAGGCCCAGTCAAGAGCTCAAAAGTCAATAATGTGACCTAAACCTCAACCTTCGCAAACAATTTCCAACACCAGGCTGAGAAGAAAGGGCTGGTGTGGTATTTGATTGCATTTCTCTTGACCACAAAGGATTCCGGTTGTTTCAAGTTCCTCTATTTGAAGTCCACACTTCCTGTTGTGGATGAATTGCCGGTGAATGCAAACCTCCTGAGAACCAGGACTCTGTTCAATTCACTTTTGGGCATTCCTCTTTCCATGCTTGATGCTGCAGCCTGTATTGCTTCCTCCCCTTCTCACTCTTTCCCACTCCCCTCCTGGTGTTCTGAGATCATCTCCCAGGTGAATTACCTGAACTCACATCTTTGTCACAGGACTGCTTTCAGGGCAATCCAAGCTAAGAAAACACACACACACACACACACACACACACACACACACACACGTTTTGCGTTTTGAACAAACTCAGGGCACAAGAGCAGGTATGCAAAAAAATACAATTTTCTTTATTTTTAGAGACAAATTATTACTTTTAGCCCTGATTCTCACTGGTGTCTAAAGGAAATTAAGATTAACTCAACGTTCTTACCCATGTTCCTTCCAGGAGTTTGTGTACTCTAGGAACCTTGAGCACTGTGTTTAACAACTGGTCTCTAAAGGCTCATTCTTGAGTGTCTTCACCTTGTCATGGAGCCCATCAGCTCAGCACATCATGTCTGGGTGGAAGTTTACAGAAATGAGGCATTTGGAGTTCTTGAAAGGCAATTGCACTGGAATTTTAAATTGGTGGCTATTGCATACATACTCTTAAATTACTTCTAGAGGTCACATTCTACATTTTTATCTCAGTGCAGGTAATTTATCCTTCTTGAGAACTGAAGCTAAGATGATTTCTCAAGATCTGTTGAACAATACTGAAGCTAGTATACTTTCCTGTGCCTGTGCTAAACAGTACAGGAACAGGTAGAAAGAGTTTCTTGCTCCAGGAATATCCTTCTCCTGGGAGATAAGACTCCGAATCAACTAAATAGCTCATTAACCAAGAATAACACCTTCTCACCAAAATTCACTTCAAAACCCTGGCCTGGTATTCCCACCATTCTACAACTATTAAGTCAAAAATGTCCAAGCTCTAAAACTCTATAGATGCCCTCCCATGACTTTCTTTTTCTGAGATGCTAAGACTTGCAAGGCAATGTTCTCCCATGCTGCAGCAAGTCTAATTGACTTTGCTTGATGAGAATCTTCTGGGGAGTCTTCTGCATGCCATTCCTTTTCCTGCACAGCAATAAATCAATTGGGCACTCCATCCATTCTGAACCAGCATCCTAGTACAGAAGGCAGTGATTAATACAACACCAAAAGAGAAGACAACAAGGAGAAGACCGTAGACTTAAGGATCAGTATCATAATGGACAATTAGAGAAAAGTATTAACAAGAACACCAAAGGCAACCCTAAACTTCAGATTCCCATGAGCCCTTCTGTCTTATTACACTAGTAAAACTCACTGGCATTAGGCTGGCTAGAGGAAGGTTTGAAGAGCGGGAGGAGAAGAAGATGCCCTTGAATGTGCCTGAGACTATAGTGAGTCTGTAGAAACGAAGTCACCCTGTAGTAAGCAAAGTCCTACAGCCTGAATTTATACAAAGGTTGCTTTGCAACCAAGTACCAAGTATTTGGTAACAGGCCCATTTGCTAGTACTGGGTAATTATACCATTTGCTAGAACTTGGTAATTAGCCCATTACATATATGTAAATTTACATTTAATTGTATGAAGTATATGTACACTTATATTTAAAATTTACATAGTTTTGTTCCAACAAGCAACAGTTCAAATATCACTCAAGATGCCATGATTTTTTCCCCAGTTGTGTGTATTGATTTTTTTTGAGAGTGGATCTTGCTATGTTGCCCAGGCTGGTCTTGAACTCCTGGGCTTAAGTGAGTCTCCTGCCTTAGCCTCCCAAGTAACTGGTACTACAGGTGTGCACCATTATTCTTGTCTAGCCCTCTAATTCTTAAATGTTGCTGGCCAGGAAAAGCACTTGGCATTTCCAGACTCCATTATCTGAGGTCTGATATGGGGTCCAGGAATTTGTATGTTCAAGGGCCCAGGAATCTGTATGTTTAATAGTGCCCAGGTTAGGAAGTTCATGGGAAGAACATAATCAAGTCTAATAAAACAAATTTCTGATCAGACCTGTTTTACATCCCACCTTTCATCTTTTTTGGCAGAGTGATCTTGGGGGAGGCACTAATCACTCTACCTCTCAATTTCTTCATCAGCTGAGTGGAGATCATAATGCCTATTTCTCAAGTTTATTCTGAGGATGTAATGAAGTTGCAACAGTGAAACATAGAATTCACGTATTTGTTCTGCACATATTCATCATCCAGGAGCTCTGGGACAGGCTCTGAGCAGTACTGTGCCTTCGAGAAATAAGGGAAGTGAAGTCCCTGTAGGTGTGTGGTTTGACATATAGGAAGTGCTCATGGCTTTTGCAAGAGATCTAAAAACAGGCTGGTCTTGGAGACCCTGGCCTTTCAGCTCAGTCCCACTCCCCAGCGAAGGCATCTGGGATTTGGAATTATTGATGAACGACCGAGTGCCATGAATTAGTTTGAGACCTTTTATGTGATCAGCATCATTCAGGTGCAGTTTTAGTTTAGGATCTCTCAGCAGCACACCCTATCCTGCCCAGGGTTCAAGTGGGAGGATGCATGCACTCCCAGGAGAGACTGACAAGGGATCCGGGAGCAGGACAAGGAAAGGAAGGAAGTGAAATGAGGACACAATATCAGGTGAAATCCTAGCCTCTGCCTGATTCCCTAGGGAGTGCTTAACAGGAAGTTATAAGGCAGAGTTTTTGGTCGAGGGGGTGAAGGGTATCTCTCTGTGTTTTCAAGGATGTTCAGGTGCCCATGGGCAATCTCTGAAGATTGCAAATGAATTCTCATCAACAGAGCTTGCAGCCTCTGGGAAATAAGGACGCATAGCTGGGAAAAGAGGTCCAAAGGCATCTGGCCAGGCACCAGGACCCAATGCCCATTACAGATGTGGGCCCAGGTGTTCTGGCTCCACCCCCAGGGCTTCTGCCCCAACTCTTGCCTTGGATTCTGTCTGAGTGGATGGCCCAGCTTAAAGCCTTGGAGATTTAGTGTCCCCATGATTAAATCAGAGGCCATGACGGAGACCCATACTTTGTAGTCACATGCAAACAACAAAAAGTCTTGCAGTTTAAGAGTCATGATGAATCACTGTACTACCATCCTTATTTTCCACCTATGTAAACAGATGCAGGAAGTATCACCTGCCCAAGATTGCACAGCTGTTAAACTGTAGTAGCAATTGCCTTCATCCAAGGTTTGCCATGTGCTGGGCAGTCTTCCAAGGGCTTTACATCAGTTATCACATTAAATCCTCAAACAACCTATGAATTAACATTATTGTCAGCCCTGCTGAAAGAATATTAAAAATAATAATAATAAATAACTTGCCCAAGATTACAAAACTAGTGAATACAAAGCTGGGATTTGAACTCAAGTCTGTCTTGCTAAATTGGTCGACTGTACCATGCTGTCTATGATATTTGGTTATTTAAGTGACTCTGGGATCCTCAAAAGTAGTGGCCCTTTCCTATGCACCCTGGTATCTCCAGTGTCTGACAGACTAATTGGATATTCATACACATTTGCAAGAAGAAAATAAATTTGAAACCACCTTGAAACACTTTGATCTATATTTTTAACTTGGACTACAATGAGCCCAACAACAACAAATTGGTGAAAATCATCCTTGTTAACTCATTCAAGAAAAATACAGTGAGTGCCCAGTACAGGCCTGGCATCGTGTTGAGTATTGCAGGAACAGGGGTGGAATCAGATCTATTTTCCCAGTCCACATTAGGCTCAAGGAGTTGAGCAGGGCTGTCCATTCAGAAGGTGCCCATCCTCCCACCATGGTGTCTGACAACGGGCATCTGGCATGGGCCTGGCCACTGTGTGCCATGCAGTCCTGATACTGTACCAGAGGAGACCCAGGTCCATCTTTCCACTTTTGGCATATTGGTAATTTAAATTAAAGGTATTCCTCCTCTCCTCTTCTTTCCCTCTCCCCTTCTTCCCCTGTCAGTATCAGAGGCAAATATCTCAGAGAGTAATAATTAGAAGAAATTGAGCTGAGGGTGGCGGAAGGGGATATTGTTTCAGAAATAATTCTGAGTCACCGGATCAGGTTTCTCAAAGTGGAACACACCATGAAAATATTCTTTTACACCAAGAATTAGAGTCACTTCCTGAAACTCCTATGTGTCTTTACGATTAATAACTGTTAACTATTTCTAGAAGAGGGAGTTTTCTTTGAATTGTTTACCTTTTTCTGTATCTGTGTTTTTCAATTGATTGGCAAAAACACATGTTGCTTTTTAATGAAAGAAAAAATAATGTAAACATGTTTTCTTCTGTCCTCCTCTCAGGGGTGGTGAGTAATTTTGGCGATGAATTGTTTTTCATTCTACGGCGAGGATGAAAGGATGGTTCCTTCGCTTCCCCATCTCTGTGCCACAATGTAGGGTAGCAGTGCCTCTGAAGGCAGGGGGACTGCGGTTCCAGAATCCCCAGGAGAAAACACAGGTCTCTGCTGCGGGAGTCTGGTCCAGAGAACCTACATCCTGAGGCTTCCGTTTCCTCATCTGTACCGTCTCCCAAACAGACATTTCTCACAGTGAAAAGAGGCACTATTAGAATTAGCTTGGGTTAGCTAGCAAGGAGGTGGGCTTGGGCAAAACTAGATGTGATGTGATCCCAGGGGACTCTCAGGTCTCTCCCAGCTGAGACATCCTAAATCATGAAAATGTGAGCCCATTCTGTATCCCATAAGGGCCTGAGTAAGCTCTGAGAGCCATCATAAGCTGCCAACCTTTAGCTGCACAAGAGAAATGAACTCTGTAGGGGACATATCCAATTCTGATTTAAATTTAATCTGTGTGGTCAATTATTTGTATAATAATGGAGGAAAATAAAGACTATTTCACAAAAGTCAACTCTGTAATTTTAGAGCCTTTAAGACATTTGAAAATGCCTTGTGCAATTATGTGGCGCTTAATACTCAGATAATGGAACAATGAAAGATGTATGTTTGCATTTTGTAAAATTAAACTGTATGCAGTTATTTATCTTTTACCTTAATTGTTTGAGCTTGTTTCTAATGTAAACTGTTGTAATTTTAAATAAATATAATAGAAAAAACTTTCATAGGTATCAAGAATCCAGAGTAAATTTACTTTGCAAATAGGCTTTGTAGGTATGTTTTATGCTGAGGATCTTAAACTGACACTTTCATTCAAAAATATTTTGAATTACTCACTGTTTGCCTCTCTGAGGTCAGAAGGATTTCGAGGAGACTAGATTTCACAATGGAGTTTGGGTGACTTCCTCTTATTCCAAAGCCTGAAATATGATAAATGTATGAAATCAATATGCAAGAAGGTTGGAAGTACATTATTGACTGATTTTTAAGTACACTGATCTTTATGCCTTTATTTTTATGTTTTTATTCTAGGTTCCATTTTACATGCTCAGTTTGTTCTCTCAGTCATGTTTTTCATCTACCTAACGTTTGTTAGTTTGATATATTATGGAGGTTTTAGATTTGGGGATAGGTAAGGCAACTTATGGTATATGAATACCTTTGATGATATATAAAATCATCAATATAAGCCAAATATACTATTGCTTACATTCCAATGCTGTGAGTCATCCTGCTGTGATATTCACACCACAATTATAAGTGCTTGTATGGTAAATAAAAGAAAAAGGGAGGCCGGGCATGATGGCTCATGCCTGTGGGAGCACTTTGGGAAGCTGAGGCGGGCGGATCACTTGAGGTCAGGAGTTCAAGACCAGCCTGGCCAACATGGTGAAATCCCTTCTCTACTGAAAATACAAAAATTTAGCCAGGTGTGGTGGTGCGTGCCTGTAATCCCAGCTGCTCGGAAGGCTGAGGCTGGAGAATCTCTTGAACCCAGGGAGCAGGAGTTGCAGTGAGCTGAGGTCACACCACTGCACTCCAGCCTGGGCAACATAGCGAGACTCCATCTCAAATAAATAAATAAAGACAGAGGGTAAAACAAAAGTGACTTCCCATGCCCCGTGGATTTTAGGGTCCTGTGGGGTCATGCTCAACCACATTCACCTGGTCCTCTGGCTCAGCTGGTTTGATGTCACTTCAGCATCACTGAGAGTATGGCAGAGTCCTTAGGAGTGTGTGAACCCAGAAGCAAGATTCAAGTCCCGGCTCTGCATTTTCCTGTGGGACCTCAGCCATGTCATCTGAATTCCCTGTGCCTCACTTTCCTTATCTGTAAAACAAGTCATGGAGAAGGGTCATTTGTATTTTAATGAAAATTTATGTATTAATACATTTAAAAATACTTTAACCAGCAGCTGGTATATGGTAAGCCATGTATATATGTTATACCTTAGAGAATATTTTATTTTGAAATCATTTCAGATTTACAGAAAAGTTATAAAAATGTACAAAGAACTTCTCCAAATTGTTCTTCAAGATTTACTAGTTGTTTATATCTTGACATATTTGCTTTAGATATCATAGTAATTTTCTTTTGCAATGTAACAATTTACCGCAAATGTAGTATCTTAAAACAATACACTTTTATTACCACACAATACCTATGGGTCGAGAGTCCAGGTACAGGTTAGCAGAGATCACTACTCAGGGTCTCACCAGGCTGACTTCAAGGTGTTGGCTGGAGTTGTTCTCTCACCCAAGGCTCAGGGCCCTCTTCCAAGCTCACTTGTTGTTGGTGGAATTTAGTTCCTTATGGTTGTAGGACTGAGGTTCCCCATTTTCTCACCAGATATCAGCCAAGGATCAGACTTAACTCCTAGAGGCTTCCTGGCATTTCCTGCCAAGTGGCTCTTCTCATAGTTCCACAACATGCCGGCTTGCTCTCCAGCACCACGGAGTCTTCCTGATGCTTCACCTTCATCTAATGGGCTCATCTGCTTAGGCAGGGTGTACCCAGGATCATTTCCCTTTGGATTAACTCAAAGTCAACTGATGAGTAATCAAATCATGGAAGTGGTCTCCTATCATATGTATACATTCTGCTCAAACCTATGGAGAAACAGTTAACAAGGCATGTGTACCAGAGTGTAGAAGGCTTGGGAACTATCTTAGAATTCTACTATATATTTCTTCCTGAGCCATTTGAGTGTAAGATATAGACATAATGCCTCACCGTCCCCAAATACTTTAGTATACATTTTCTGTTATCTAGGACTTCTTTTACAGAACTATAGTATAATTATTAAAATCAGAAAATAACATTGGTAGAATACTATTTAGAGACCTTACTCATGTGTTGCAAATTATCCCAAAATTGTCCTTTATATTAAAAACAAATTTTATTCCAGGAAACAATCCAATCTTATATGTTGCATTTAATTATCATGGTGCTTTATTCTCTTTTAAATCTGGAATAATTTTTTAATCTGTATTTTTTTTATGACTTTGACACTTTTGAAGAAGGTAGACCATTTATTTTATAGAATAATCCATATTTGGAGTTTGTCTGGTATTTCCTCAGAATGAGACATAATTGATCCATTTTTATCAGGAAAACTGCAGAAGTAAGGTTCTATCCTCCTCAGTGCATCATATCAAGAGGCACATAATGTGGTTTTATCCAGTTACTGATGATCTTATGGTTAAGATGGTGTCTAACCAGGTTAGTTCCCATAAAGTTAGTTTTCTAATTAACTACTAATTAGTAGTTACTACGAATTATTATCAAAAATAAGCATTGTCCAGGAAAAAAAGTTGACGAAAATAATTAAAAATAATAAATGATTGCTGCACATCTCTCTATAGGCTACAAAGCACTTGACATATAAATCTTAGACAGTTAGAGAACAAATCTGAGTTTGGGCATCTGTCTGCCAGGCTCCCAATCCCTTGTCTTTCAAGTGTTCTGTCCCTTGATTATGTAGTTCTCCCTCATATCAACATTGTGTTCATCCAAATTTGAATTTTCTAACTTCACCCAGCTCAGGTGAATTACTTTTTTTTCTGCCACATTCATTGTTTCTTGTTGAAAAACAGATTATTTATTCCTTTGGTTGAAGAACCCTCTGTTCCTCTACCATTTTAATTTCTTTCTTTTCCATTTCTAAGTGATTCCTTTCCTGTGTAGTTCCAAATTTACAAGCCAAGTAGAATTAGAAATAAAGATCGTTTTCTTCAAAGTTTTACTAAAAGGGAGTGCAACCGAACTGTACACATATTGAAGAAGGGCTGCACTTCACACCCTTCCTGCAGATCATAGCATCATAACGGCCATGAGACCCACCTAATCATCTTCCTTCTTGGAGTATCACTGGAATCTCACAGAGTATTTAAAACACAACATGTCCGGTGACCCCTAGGGATTCGAGGGATCCCTAGATGCGGCTGGGTAGAGACCATGATCTGTAGTTTTCAAAGGCTCTGTAACTTTTGGGATTTTGATAAATAACAGGATTTGAAATCAATGCTACTTGAATTTACCATCAGCCAGGGGCAACCTAAATGCCATGCAGGTGGATTGGCTCCCAGTGCACACTAAATCAGTCAGAGATTGATGTCCAGATGGGGCTGTGACAAGCCCAGAGAATCAGGCACGATGACTATAATTCTGCAACATCTGTAGCACCTGGAATTCTCAGTGTGTTTAGGCCAACACATCTGGACCAGTTGAAAGCATCAACTCTGACCCCATTGGTGACTCTCTGCCCTGGTGACAGTAGACATTAAGAGGGAAGCTCCTCTGTAGGTTCTGGGATTCAGGATGGTAAGATGTCTCATTCTACAGGAGACAGCTTGTCCCTCCGGCAGATGGGTGTTACAGTCACAAAGCAATGATAAAGGTTCAGTCCCATGTGCCACCAGAAGCATTCTAAGAGCATCCATGAAGGTGGGGAGGAAAAGTGAGGTGTGGGACATAAGACCGTCTGCTCTGTGAGTGGTTCAAGGTTCAGGTAGCTTTTGACAGTGTTTATGAGCTGTGTGAGGGTGAAGAAGTTTCTTTCAACAGAGAGAAGATATAGTAGTGCAGTCACAGCTGACCTTTCAAAAAATGAAAGATAGCATATAAAATATGCTACTTATTTTGTAAGAAAGAGGAAAGTAAAAATCTACATTTGAATGTGCTTGTGTGTACTGAGAAAACTTGAATGATTACCTAAGAAACTAAGAACAAGGATTATCCAGAGTCTTGGTCTATGGGATGAGAAGTGAGATGATTTTACAGATACAAATAATAGGTTATTTTATTTTACATCTTTTGACATTTTCTATTTTTTTGAAACATGTTTAAATTGCTCATTTTAAAGATTGAGGACCTATACATAATATTAGTTCTACTCTTATCCATCTATAGAGAAAATATTTAAAGAGGGACTGTTACTGTGAATTCAGCAAGATGTTTACATTAACTGTATTTTATAAATCACAGCAGCATTTATCTGTTTGAGATAGAGTGGTGCAAATCACTGGGAGACAGACCATGTATGTAGGCCATGGGTGATGCTCAGAGCACGTATGGATTTGTGGACCCTGCAATGACTCCTTCTCATGCCACTTCCCAGGGACAATGTCACCTTCTGCAAAGGGCCCTCTCTCTCTCTCTTTCTCTGAGTACCACACACGTGTTGCAGACATCCTGACATTCTTAGATCACTCTTGTAGAAAGCCAAGTGTTGGACCCCTTTCGATCTTAAAATTCCTTTTGTTCAAAGCTCATAGTAGTTGTAAAGGAGCCAATGTGATGCTTAAGAAGAGCTCAAAACATGGGTTCCCCCTCCCCAATCCCTCAGGGCGTGGGAAGCTTCCCTTCCTCTTTGGGAGAAAAGTCACTTTTCATTTTTCACTTGTGCCTGTGTGTTCTCTGTTATGTTATTATTACTTCCATCAAAAAGCATTCTACAGTTCAATGTTTTGGGGAAATACAGTCCCATAAGCAGGCCCCTCTGGAGGCCCCTATCCAGCCTCCTCTTCCTTTCGCCTCCTCACCCCTTCCTAGGGGCCATACCTTGCAGTGCCCTCTGTGAAAATTTTGAAGGCAACCCTTACTCACAGCCCCACTTGGAATGTCATAAGCATTTAGCAGATTAAAGGCTCTGAAAAGCCCTGCAGTAAAGTAATGTTTAACTTCGTTTAAACCACCGTCTCTCAAATTCACTTGACTGCCAAACACTTTTTCAATGAACACCTGTGTGTATTCCAAAACATTCTGGATTAAATATTGTTAACCACTCAAAGAAAACAGGGTGGGGCCTATTTATCCTGTGTGTGCCTTCACATCCCAGGAGTCTCAGGCCTTTTCTGCAATAAAAAATGTATTCATAACTCTTTAATTGCTCTCTTCCCTTCTTCCTCTCTGACTTATTTTGTATAATATAAAGTGAATGTACTATAGTTGAATAACATGGGTAGAAATAAACTTTTAATGCCAGACCTTCCTCTAAAAAAAAGTGGTAAAACTAGAAATCTCACTGTAGTTGCCTGTAATTTAAAGTGAAAGGCCCCAAACAGGTTTTTCCCCTTGAAGAAATGTTCAAGCTTTGTTAAGAGTCTGTAATATGTCAATATAGACTATTAAAAGAGATTATAGGTCATGTACCACATGACAACGGTTTAGTAAAGATACACTGTATATCTAATAGTGGTCCCATAAGATTATAATATTGTATTTTTAGGGTATGTTTTCTATGTTACCAATGTTTAGATACACAAGTACCATTGTATTATGACTGCCTATAGGATTTGGTACAGCAACATGCTGCCCCAGTGTGTAGTCCGGGAGTAAAAGGCTAGTGCCGCATAGTTTGGGGTTGTAGCAGGTTCTACCATCTAGATTTGTGCAAGTACCCTCGATGAAGTTCACACAACAGCAAAATAGCCTAACAATGCCTTTCTCAGAGTGTACCTACTTCGTTAAGCAATGCGTTTGTACTTTTCTTGTGACTTGAATCACTTCCGTCTTAGATCTGTAAGAAGCTGAAACACTATATCCCCTTTTTTCCTTTTACTAAACCAGTAGGAGACATTGTAGCTGTGCTCACTGGTCGGCAAGGCTGACCTGTGTGAAAGGCGAGTAGTCCTGCCCCAGTCACTGATGCCTATCGCCCATTATTTTAGTGGATTGTGGTGAAAACCCCAGTTCCATGCAGGCTGTCTGTGCCTGGACGGTCCAACTGAGTCAGATGGGGCACACGCAAGACAGCATCGCACACTGTCATAGCAAAATAACTGTGCATTCCTTCACCTGAGCTTTCGTGGCAGATCCATTGGGTTGGTAAAATGACTAAAATTATTCAGTCGCCCCTGTTCGGGTTGTAGAAAAATGCCCGCCACACAGGAATGTTTTTGTGGTTTGCCACATTTGGAAATCTCAGCTACTTTGGAAATGCTGTATTTAGCCTCAAATCCCACACCTATTCAATGCTATTAACCAGATCTCCAGGGTGTAGCAACAGTGCAAGTCCATACATTTTGAGATCTATTTATACCTTTTGGTCACCAAGTGGCATTTGTTTCTCATATATTTCCATGAAACAGAACAGCAAGGGCCAAGTTTGCCCTGGTTTATGAAAAGGACCTCATCGTACTGAGAGAGTTTGTCAAAGTTAAAGTTAAAATCCCAGCGGGGCTTTCTCATCCTCCCGTCCTCCTATGAATTTTTGATGCATCAGAAAATCACATTTTAAAGGCATGAAAGTGGGGTGAAGCAACAATTTTAACCAGAACTGTGAGTGTGAGGAAGTGTGTGTACGTTTCGTTTCTCCAAGCCTGTTTAATAGCAATACTTAATGTTGTCTTCCAGTGATGCCTGAACTTACATATGGTAATATTTACATAAATGCAATATGTGCTTCCCTTTTTTGACATATATATAATTTGTCATTTTATTTATTGGAACTACTATGCAAAAATAATATTTCTAGAGAATACTGAGAAAGCATATGTGTGCTGTATACACAGGTATGTCCCTGTAGTGTTTCATTGTGTAGAAATCAAATGGGATTATAAGATTAGACTTCTGTGCAGGGCTGCCTAACCTGACCCTGTTCATTGATTCATTCATTCATTCAGTGGGATTTGAGTTCCAACTGCATACTAGGACTATCTGGATGCTTCACTGAATAGAAACCACCCACTGGACTTATTTGAGGGAGGGGGTAGGAAAAGAGGAGAATGATAGACCACGAACACAATACTTGAGTAAATTGCTGTCAGCCCTCATCTCACCCCTGGGGCCCTCTCTGATGGGGAGGGTTGGAGAGTCCTCTCCTTAAGGGAGAAGTCTCAAGCACCTTCCTCCTGTCCCTCAGCTTTCCCCCAACTAGATCACGTTTCTTAAGGGCCTGGCTCAGATCACCTGCCCCCTTCCCACAACCCCCACACTCCCCAAGATGCCAACCTCATCACCACACTGATTCATTCCAAGCCATCTGCTGAAACCTAAAATCTTTTAAAACACCTGTACTTCTTTCGTTATTAATCCACCCATTTTCCAGATCACCAAGGTACTTTCCAGATGGAGATTCAATCAGAGTGTCTACTGGTCTGGCAGCAGCTGGTTTCCTAAACTGTCCAAGTCATCATGTCAGATCTTGAGACTGGGCTGAGAATGCACTTCCTGGCTGGGTGATTTGGGTCATTCAACTCTGCCCAGTGAGAGACACAGCTCTACTCTTTCTGCCCACCCCAACCCACCCCTCAGGTGTTCTTTCCCATTTCCAGTTCCCGAGTGTGAGGTCTACCTAGACTCTCCTTTCCCAGGTAGGCAGTGTCCTTGGTTTCTGGGGCATGTGACCCCAAGGCCCTCCCTTGTTATGCCCCAGTGGGTTACAGGAACTTTACCCCCCACCCAGGCCTGAGGGGTGAATGAGTGAGTGTCCAAGTCTGACTCCCACATGAAACACTTTCTATGGAAAAAGTTAGCAACGAGAGGGAGACACCATATTCATTTGCTCATTCATTCCAAAAACATTCACCAAGCACCTTCTAGGCACCAGGTCCAGGCAGCCAGGGATCCTCCTGGCACTGAGAGGCACCAACCAACAGCACAGGACTGACCCATGGGGTCACTAAGGGAGTGCAGACTGAGCCTAGGGAGTTCCATCTCTGCCTGGGGAAGGGAGACAGATTACTCAATAATTTGCTTCCCCCCCCTGCAGGGAAGGTGCCTTCTACTCTTCCAGAATTGGGGCTATTCAGGTTTGGAAACAACACAGGGCCTGGGCCTGAACCCCCAGCCTTACCAGAAGCTAAGCAGCTTGATTTCACATTAGCATCTTCAGCTTCTTGGCTCAATAGGCAGTGATAACCATGCCAGGGTCTCTTCCAGCCCAAACAGGCTGATTCTATGAAATTAACAAAAGACATCCGAGACACATGCCCCGAACAAACTCCCCACTACTGCCCAGAAACCGAGGCCTTCCAACCCTTTCTCCTGTACTGCAGAGCCCTGGAGGGAACCTGGCTCTGCCCTTCAGGGACATTCTCCACTCCCTGTCCAGGGGACGCCTCCAGAACGAAGCTCTCCCTTTTCTGAGAATAGCCACCACATCATTCCATTCATGATCCCATGCCCAGAGAAACACCATTGTCCTAGAATCAGCTAGAATAGCTCAGTGGCTTGCCAACAGTCCCATCTGGGGGTCATTTATTGCACCTCTCTGTGTACAAATGCAACAGTTTGTGAAAACTAAAGGTGAAATTTCATGTTGCATGTGTGAAAGCACAATATCCTGCACAAAATAGCCTTTCCATCCCCCTCTTCTCCCTCCCTTTTTGTGCTCTCTGTGCCCCCAACCCCTCCCACCTTTTTCTCTGCCCTCTTCTTTCCCCTCTTCTCCCTCTCATCTGGCCTAATCAATGGTATCTAATGGTATCAATGGTATCTAATCACTTCTCCACAGGCTGGCAGATGAGAAGTTCACTGTATAGAAGTGGGTCTCAGAAAAACTGGTAGCATCTGTTCCATTCTTAACTGATAACCAGTTGTGTTAAACACGGTAGAATTCAATTTCGTGTTTTGTGTTAAAAATTCAAGTACAGAAATCCAGCTGTCCAGGGACAAGGAAAGCGTACCCACCCCGTTTCCTTTGCGAGTGCCACTCAGGTGGCTTTGCTCTCCTCTCCTTTAGATGGCACCAGTTTACTGCAGTGTGGCCACCCAGACGCTCCCTTCTCCTACTTCAATTAGTATTCCTTGTGCAAAAATAAAAATTCCTTCATTATGCTGGTGCCTGGTGGCAATCTGATAATTAAGGCAGTGAATCTGCATTTCCATTATAAACCCCATTTCTCACTTAGGGTTGTTGCTCAGCAATAAAAACTTGCTAGCAAGGTCTTAACCTTAGGACATTTAAAAATAAACACTGTATTTAGCTTTTAGAGGATTTGTCTTTTTCCTAATTCTCTATGTCAAGTCTAAGAATTGTTTTTTTCTCCATGTGACCAAAAGAGAATTAGGACTTTATCGAGGTTTTTGATAATTTCAACAAGGTATCGGTTTGCATGAAAATAAATTGCAAAAAGTGAAAGATATTTCAATAGAAACCGGAGAGGAATATAATCCTTTTAATTTTGAAATCTGTCTTCCCAGAGATGTGAATGATGAGTGGTCTATTCTATCACCTTCTCTTTTTTGTGTCTCTGGTCAAATCTGCTGCAATAACGCAAAGCTAACATCTGTGACAGTTAAGCAGAACTTCATCCACAGTGTATTCCTTTAGGAATCCCCTAGACCATCAGTGGGTTTTCTTCTCCACTGTTTCAGGAGAAACTGAGTCATAGAGTGAATGCAGAGATGAGGGCTTCGTGTAGAAGGCCTCCAGCCCATGTTCACAATATCTGGAATTGCCGTCTTCATGGGCCCACATCGAGACTCCTGAGTTTTTGCAGTAGTTCATATTTCAAGTATTCTGTCCTGTCATCAGGCATTGTATCAAATCATGCATCTTGTTTTTTGGTCATAAAAATATCTGGCCAGGAAACTCTCTGGTCAGAGTGGGTTTCCTAGTCTGCTGAAAAATACCTGGGTATTTTCATCCCCGGCTTCTACATGAACCAACAAAAATAAAATCTCAAATCAATGTTGGCTTTCTCCCATCTGCACAGATGCTCTTTCTTTTAAAATAATTTGAGGTGGGTAGTTACTTAAATGTTTTCTGTTTAACTCTCTGAGAGAATGTCATTAAAATTGGAATTTGTAAATTAACATAAAATAGCAAAGTCGTAGATTTTTGCCGATAATAATGTTTCCCTGATCTATATTCACCTTGTGTGATCAGGCTAAAATGTCTCAGGTACACATTTGAACTGATCCATATAGAACAGTGACATCTGAATGTTTGTTACCAACCTCTCTCCATCTGCTGTTAGCTGCTACTGATGTTAAATGACACCACTTTGCTCAACTGAAAGGCAGATTTGGGATTAAAACACAAGCATGTCACAGTTACAAGAGAAAAGAAACGTTCTAAGATTTGCACCTCTAAAGAGCCCTGCTTGGACTTCCAGAGAGCTCCTGCATCCTGGAATGGGAAGTGAGACTTGAAGAGAAATGCATCTGCCTTGCCTGTGCTTTCCAGGTGCCAGGAGGGAAAGCCTGCGAGAGGGGAGCATGAGTTGCTGGAGATGAGGATCCTGACTGAAAGAACACAGGAAGACTTTCTCCAGAGGAGGACGCAGCTATAAAATGAGCTGCCCATAAACCAGTGTTACTTGCTATGTTTTCACTTGTCAAATAGTGAGTTTGGACTTACTTTTTACAATTTTTTCCATCTCAACAGTTGGCTTGGATTTGAATCGTGGATGACTCAGAGAGAAAGACAGGGCAATATCAGGGTATAGAGGGTGACTACTTGGAATGACAAGAAGACCCTCAAGCCTTGCAGAAGAGTCAGGGAGGAGGAGGGAGGGCGTCTGGGACCAAGTGGCCTTTATTCAAGGGAGATTGGAAATTTCGCCTACTCTGTTTTCTTTTTTGTTTTGTTTTTGTTTTTTGTTTTTTTTTTTAAGACGGAGTTTCACTCTTACTATGCAGGCTGGAGTGCAGTGGCGGGATCTTGGCTCATCGCAACCTCCGCCTCCTGGGTTCAAGCAATTCTCCTGCCTCAGCCTCCCGAGTAGCTGGGACTACAGGCTGCACCACCATGCCCAGCTAATTTTTGTATTTTTAGTAGAGACGAGGTTTCACCATGTTGACCAGGATGGTCTCGATCTCTTGATCTCGTGATCCACCCATCTCGGCCTCCCAAAGTGCTGGGATTACAGGCGTGAGCCACCGCGCCCGCCGCCTGCTCTGCTGTAACCACAAGACAAAACCATTTGCAGCAACACACATCTCAGACCAACTCAGAACTTAATATCTCCAGCCAAGTCTTAATTTTCCCAGATAATCAGACATAATAATTGATTAATGACTCCAGCTTCCAGAAAGTAGAAAAGATTTGAACTCAAACCTCTGGTAGCACCGACCCTTGCTGCACGTCAGAGTTAATTGATTGCTTCTCCCTCTTGGGAAGCTTGTGAAAAGTATGCAAATAAGTAGAGCTTCTGATGAAAGAAAGAAGTGAAAGACAGAGTCACACACACAAGGATTGTGAGTCTATGCTACTCCCTGAAAGTATATGTGATGCCTTTGAAAGAGTGTTAAGAGAGAAGTCACGAGAATGGGAGTAGAATTACATCTGTGTAACTGACACAAATGTGGAAAACAATTCCTTTCTCTTCCTTGTATTGGCTTCAGAATGCAATCCCCATTTCCTAACATTAAAAAAATAGCTAGATCTTGAAATGCCAATTTAATTGTAAGTCAAGGTGCATCACCAGGATGCTTGAGCTAGCCAGGACTTGCCCAAAGGCAGGTGGGGATAGCATTGGAGCAGGGTAGCAGAAAGCAGCTGTGCAGAGAAAGCAGGGTTGGTGAGGTGTGTCACAAAGGAGGGTTGACGCTAGGTTGCCACACTGCGGTAAATGATGAGGAAGAGAATGGGAGCTATCACTCACAGGTAGGTCAATTAGGAAAGTCACAAAAGAGAAAAAAATACACCGCTATGGTGGTGCCTGTTGTAACTACCATTATTCAATGAAGTGAGCTGGAACAGAAACTAGGAGACCAATGAGGTTTCAGAGTGTGACTGCAGAAGGACAATTTGCACCCAAAAACATCAGCATGGAAAAGTGGAACCATGGTTGGAGACTTTGAGAAAGTTATTTTATAACAAAACCACATCTATAACTAAATGTGTCTGTACCTTCTTAAGTTGCTTGGGGATGGAACCTACTGGTGAGGAATTATGCCCCGATTCACCATGGAGCAAGGGTCCCCAAGAGTAGCAACAAAACATCAGGTGAGGCTTGGCGCGGTGGCTCATGCCTGTAATCCCAGCACTTTGGGAGGCCAAGGCGAAAAGATTGCTTGAGCCCAGGAGTTTGAAAACAGCCTGAGCAATATGGCAAGACCCTTTTTTCTACATCTTTTTTTAAATTAGCCAGGAGTGGTGACATGCACCTGTAGTCCCAGCTAATTGAGAGGCTGAGGTGGGAGGATGGCTGGAGCCAAGAACTGAGACTTCAGTAAACTGTTTTTGAGCCGTGGTACTCCAGCCTAGATGACAGAGGGAAACCTTGTCTCAAAGAATTTAACAAAAGATCAGGTGGGTCACTAACCCAGAGATGCACATAACCTCCTCCTCTGCCAGACACACTCCTATTCACTCTTCAGGATCCAAGTCCAATATTACCTTACACCTGTTAGGATGGCTATCATCAAACATTGTAAGAGATATTAAGTGAAGGCAACAGTGTGGAGAAAGGGCAACCTTGTACCGTTGGTCAAAATGTAACTTGGTGCAGCCATTCTTAAAAACAGTATGGAGGTCCCTACAGACATTAAAAACAGAACTATCTCATGGCCTAAATAGCTATCCTCTGGGTACATGCCCGAAGGAAATGAAATCATCACCTTTGAAGATAGCTGCACTTCTCTGTTTACTGCAGCACTGTTCACAACAGTCAAGATACGGAAACAACCTAAGTATACCTTGACAGATGAATGAGGAAACTACACACACACACACACACACACACACACACACACACAGAGGAATATTATTTAATCTTAAAAAAGAGAGAGATCCTGCTATTCGCCACAACATGGGTAAAACTAGAGGACATTATGCTAAATCAAATAAGCTAGACACAGAAAAAAAATTGCATTATCTCAATTATATATGGAAGCTAAAAAAAGTTAAATATACAGAGATAGACAATAAAACAGTGGTTATCTGGGCCAGGGGAGGGGTGGGGATAAAGAGATGTAGGTCAAAGGAACAAAGCAGGTATACAGAAAAAACAAGTCTAGAGTTAATGCTCAGCAGGGGAACTACACTGACCACACTGCACTGGCCTCAGGATTTTTCCCAAATTGGTATATTTTAGCTGTTCTTGCCACACTCAGAAAGAGGGTAACTACCTAAAACGATGGATATGTTCATTTGCTTCACTACAGTAACTATTTTACTACCTCTATATATCCCGTAGCATCATGCTGTGTACCTTAAATATATACAATCAAAATTATTTCTAAAAAACGAGACAGAAAAAGAAACACTCAACTCCACACGCCCCTCCCTCCAGGAAAGTTTATTTCTTTCCTCACACTCAATCCTTCTTCTTCAGCATTTTGTTCATATTTCCTCTGTATGACATTTACTGCTATAGGGCACTTAATAGATTAAAAAGCTGATCATCCCATTTGACTGAGTTCTTGAGTGCTTCAGGATTAGATCTTAACCATGTTTGTATCCTCAGCATTTGGTACAAGGTTTTCATGTAAGACCAGATAATGTTAACTGGTTGTTGGCTAACGGACAGGTGGATACATGCATGGGTGTTAGAAGGGTCTCGTTCTAGAGTTAGTCCTTTATGCTGGAGTGGTTATGAAGAAATAACCAGGGGCAAAAGCCAGAAATTTTTCATAATGGCAATGGCAGACACTTTTGTCCTGTAATTTAGTTTGAAGAGAATGCCCACACACCAACCTGTGTTCCTGAATGAATGCCTAAGACTTCTTGGAGCAGAGTAGGGGACCAACGTGGTTGAGGATGTCATTCCATTATTAGCCCTGGGACTCTTGTCAGCCCTGCTCCTCTTGGAGAAAGTTGACTGCTCGTTTGTGGGAGGCATTTGCTGGCTGGAGCTGTGGTCAGCCAGCAGTAAATCGTTCAGACGCCCCGCAGGTGTTTCCTAAGAGACCACATGCTGAGCACCTGCTGAATCATGAGCTTCCATTGAGTAACTATGGCCACTCTGACAAGCTGGTGGGAGGGTTGTGCTGGAGCAGATACTTGACACACACCTGAGCTGCACAATCTGAGATTAAGGAAAGAAAAAGAGAAATGTGCAGCTTGACTCACTGATAATGTATTGTCATGGGAGTTGCTCCCAAGGCAATGGTGTGTTTTCAGGTCAGAAGAAGCCGGGCAAACTTCTTACTTAATTCCTTTTTAATAGGTATTTCCTTCCCTCCCTTTATGTTGCTGTGCCATCGTATGAAACTAACTTCCTTTTGGTTCTTACTGCATAGGCACTAATGGCCTACTTAGTCATGGAAAGTAAATGCAGCCACACATCTTCTAAAAGAGGGGACACTTTATAATTTTCTACCTTAAAGAGGATGCTAAATGCCAAGGTGTGACCAAGAGCAAATCCTGGGCTGGTTCCCGTGAGGCTCAAGGAAAACGTTCAGAATGGCAGAGGAAATAAACTTGGAGTTTGGAATGGATAAATCTCCACTGAAATTTAAATATAAACCCAGATTTCTAATCACCCTTCATTCTCCCCCTAAATATCCATAATACATTTCTATGATGCTTGATATCATTAAAGCTACAAGACGCTGTACAGTATTAGAGTAAAAAACAACAAGGATTCTGGGTCTTTTATTACAGTTCTACCAATTAAATGATGCTTAAGCCCGCATATGAAGCTCCACATTTCTGTATCCTAATGTATGCAAAAGCTCATTTTGGTAAGAGGTATTTTGAAGGCTGGAGTGCCCCTTTGTTCAATCCAAGGGATAAGAAATGTGAGAAAGTGGACTACATTAGTAGCAATGGACCAAAGGCAGGGTGACCAGGCTGGGAGTAACTTCAGTTAGGAAAACACGACCAGTTAAAAACTGTAAAAACCACCAGCTTTAAAAATATATATACCTTTTTCCACCTGACCCTGATGAGCTATTTGCTTTTCCTACTGAGTCTTCCTTCTCCTCATTTACTGAAATTAAATACCCTGACTGAAGCTCATGAGAAATCCAGTTATGAGAAAACCCAGTTATCAGGAGCTGATGAGAAACCCAGTTATTAGTGTTATCCAAAGCTAAACCCTCTTGCTCTTCATCTCACTCTGTCCATGCCCCATTCACTGCCTCTCTGCATGTGAACTCTGTTTAAAATGAAACGTAAACGCGAATTGACTCTTAGAAGAGACAGGATCCTGATGGCCCAGATCTGCTGCAACAATATATTACAACTGCAGCTGAAAGTCCAAACTGTTGATCAAATTGTGTAGCTGTTAATTCAACACCATACTAAATATATGCTATTCTTTCTACTAAATTGACTGATTTCATGGAATTTACCCTTTTTCCAATAAATTAAATAGGCACTGTTGTATATCATAAAACATATTAGGATATCACATATGTGGTACCCTAAACTATTTATATTCATAAAGTATTGGAGAGCATGTTTTCCAAGAACATTTAACGCCATGGAGAATTGCTCACAATATAATGTGGGGGAACAAGGAGAAAACAAAAACAAAGTCTACATACAACATGAACTTAAAATCTGTAAAAATACATGTGTGTATATTTATACATCAAAATGATAACTGAGCTGTAGTCTCAGTACTTGTATAAAGAGAAGAGAATAGAAAATAATGTTTTCTAATTTTAAAGAGATATAAAAAATTTACAATATTCTCAAGTTCTGCTCATAAAGAGCCTACTAGTTTATCATATGACAATATCTAGTTATGAACATTTGACTTACTAAGCTATATAGAAATTCTGTCTACGTTTAACATAAAAACTCATTCATTTCAAACATCCAAGTGTAAGAAGAGATCACCTGCACAAAAATACGAAAGTAAAACGAAAAGAACATTAGGCATTTCAGGAAATTTAAAAATACGTTTTCCCCCTAGTTTCATTTAGAATGTGAAATTTCAGGAAGGATTTGTTAATAAGAAAGTGCTTGACTTATCAAGAAAGAAAAACACCAACATGAAATACTAAACCTTTTATACTGTTAGATAGAAACCTGTTAGATGCATTTGGCATGTCAAATTCTATAAAATCACACACACAGTCTATCTATAAAATAAATTATATTATTTATTTTATAGTTAACATTTTTTCTTGAGAATGCTCCAGTTTTTCAATGAATGAGAAGTAGGAATTATTTCCTTTTTAATAAATCTTCCAGGAGCCATAACCTACATGACTCCATTTTTATGGAAGATGGTTTTATCTTCTCCTGCCACTGAGTCCTATGTATGACAATGCAACCTTCCACTTGGCGAATAAAACCTCGTTCAAATAGCTGCACACTCTCGCTCACATTTTGAAATATATTTGTATGAGAATGTATTTATGGCTGAAAACCTTCATGAGGAGTCCCCCCTACAACCCTGCTTTTAACCCTCCCAGGGATTTGTGATAGGGTTTCTGCATTGATTCTATCAAACTCATTACCTGAGCTTCCTGTGCCTTTACTTCCCCAAATGCAAAGGGCTGATCCTCCCACCTCCCCAAGAGAACTGGGGATAACATAGCAAGCAGCCTGCAATTTATGGAAACGTCCTATACGGTGGCCCTGGTGTTTGCAGATTTAACATTTACAAGTGGTCATGCATTAATTGTTCATTTTGCAGAGGGACAAATTTAAATAGAACAAAGTAAGAGGCTGGTACACAGAAGCAAATGCCCAAACGACTGAATCAAGACAGCCATGCATCGAATGTTCTCACCTGCCTGGCTCATTTACAAACTCCCCAGAAGTGGAGTGCTGACCTCACGAAGCTAGACGCAGGAAGCAGGCATCTCTTAAATAAGTGATCATTGGAAATGTTTTACTTTCATTAACTTCCATCTCCCTATCACAGAACTATTCAAGAAGTGATGGGAATCACCTTACATTTTGAGTTACGCCATGTAACTCATGTTATAGTGTAACACATGTAACACATGTTATAGTGCCATACTTGATTATAACCAACACTGGGGAATATTATTTGCTAGAGTGATATTTTCAAATTCAGGGATGTTGGACACATTTCTATTAGATGTGAAGAGACTATGATAAATAACTTCATTCTTGGGATAGAAAATCAATGCACTTTTTCTCCCTGAAAACTGCAATTGGTGCAGAGTCCTAGCTTGAAGTAAACAACTGCATTGTACAATTGCCTCTTTTGTGTTGACTTCCAAGACTTCCACCATTTTAGGCTGCTGATCTTTGCCAAACTCATGCAGCAGGATGCCATAGTGGGTCCAATTGCTCCTTGTCTCACCTGCATGATGTGAATACCTGAATGCCCAAACCTTAAGGACAAGGCTTAAAGGACGAGCCTCTAACACAGCTCCCACAAGGCCGTCAGGGCAGGTGACGGTGCATTGCCAGAAGCCGGCACAGTCATTTTCCCAGGTTTCTTACCAGCTCCACACTTCCCTGGTTCCAGGGCTCCCAGGTTCACCTCTGGAGGTCTGGGCTGGTCTTGGGAATGTTTGATCAATGCACCTGTCCCTAGTCTTCTCTCTTCCATTTCTTGGCAAATGAAGGCAGATTATTACCATTTCATCAAACAGCAACTCTAGTGAATTGGCTTGTCTCCTACTCTGCCCCAGCCCTTTGCCACCCCTACCCCCATTTCTGGCCAGAGCCCAGATGCAAGGAGGATGGAGCTTGTAGCAAAAGAAAAAGAAAACTTCTTCCAGTTAGTAGAAATCTTGGCCACCTGTCTAAACGGAACGTTTTCCACAAGCCAAGGTGGAAGACAATGCCTCCAGCTCTCACAGTAGGAACCCTATCCTGGTGCTGAGGAAATAGCTCCCTGGTGCTGTGGGTGGGAAGAGGCTGCACATCAATGCTGGGACGCTGCCCCTCGAGAGGAGGTGTCGGCCTTGAAGTGCTGCCTCCCAGGCTCACACCCTGCTAGAAGAACAAAGAAGGAGGGATGGTTGTTTGTGTGGACAAATATGGCCAAGTTGGAGGTCTGCCTGTGGGAGGAGCCCTATCTCTTTTTATCCCTGGGTGAAGGCTGAGGGTGAGGGGGTAAGGGGTGGGGATGAAAGACATGAAACTGAGGCTGAGACTGGGAGAGTGAGAAACAAGATTCTGATACTTATCGGAAAGAGTAAACATTTTCTTCAGGTTCCTATCCTGATGTGGAAACACCTGTGTTGTTTTCCCATCTATTCAATTCCATCTCTTCATTCTTTCAACCAAAATTCACCGAGTGCATCAGGAACGGTGCTAGGTATTGAGATGAAAAGTAACACAGCATGGTCTCTGCCCTCAGAGAGCTCGCACTCTGCTTGCAGAGCTTAGTAGATGTCATCCACTCCACCTGCTTATCTTTTCATGTGATGTAATTTTCAAAGCTTGGGTGAGCAGGTGCTGGTGGGCATTGCTCCCACGTGACACCAGTGAATCAAATGCTGATGGTTTCTAAATCATAGAAAACTTGGATTGGAAGAGAATGTAGAAATAATTCAGCCAGCACCCTTGCTTTCAAACATGGACACTGAAGCTCAGATGCGCTAAAGCACACAGAAAGTTAAAGGTGGGGTAAGATCACATCTCTCAGCTCCTGAGTCCCAACCCAGCACTCCTGGTCCTGCTCCTGGTGCATTCTGCCCTTGGGAGCCTTTTTCCTTCCTGCCCAACTTACTATTCTGTGGTTGAGGGATTTCATCCAAATGTGGACACAGAGGAAGTATTCATTTAGACATTTTTTCTTGCGACTACTACCCATAAAATATTTTTGGAACATAGCCTTTCTCCTTAAATAGCTCTGTAGGTAGTGAATCACCTACACCAGTAGTAGCTGGATCTCCTTTAGGATGCCAAATGCAAGGCATACCTTCAGGAGGAAGGTTTGTCTTGAAACAGGCTTTTCCTCCTGAGATCAGAAAATCCCTAAATATGCTTCAAATCGCTTTCTGAATCATCTCTTTCTTTAAGCAGGTCCTATGGTTACATGACAAGTTCTAATGATGACTCTTCTAAATTATGAATTAAGGTCAAATATGAAACCTGTAACTCTTTCTCTTCCTATTTCAATCCAGGGCTCCTCATTTTTAAAAGAAACATTACAAAATCTGAGATTTCATTTAATTTACCACACGAAGAAAAAAAAAGATTCCATAAACAACAACATTAGAGTTGAAATTTTAAGTGATTTGACATAATTTTACTTATTCGATTCTGCAACAGTGTAATGACATTGGCTAAAGAAGTGTTACAATCCCAATTTTAGGCATTCAGAATCTAAATGTTTAAATAAAGGAATATATTTAAAATTTTAGGTGACTCAGTCAATATCACCCTGCAAACTGGTGAAAATGCCTAAATTAGAACCTGATGCTCACTTCCCAGAGCTTGCTAACAAGCTGCATTAAATATACTACTATTGTCTTATCATTCTTCTTCAAAGATTCCTGCTGGGCAAAGCTGATATATCATTACAGCAGCATGATATCCATATAAAAATGCATTTTTTATATAATATAAAAATGGCACCGAATAGAAACCGAGAAAGCTCAGAATGTATAAGTTTGGTACTTGATAAAAGTAGCTTTCAAGACAATAAGAAAAGGAAAAAATAAATACTAATGAGCCAATTCCTTAAACCTTTAAGGAAAAATCAAACTTAGAGCTCTATATGGTATCATACATGTACTCACACTCTTCCAGATGAATTTTGATTTTTTAAAGTTAAAAAATAAAGATTTTCGTGGGGTAGAATTTGAACAAAACCAGAGAAATAGAGGGATAATTTTAGGGTGGAAGAGTCTTGTGTACGCGTAAGAGCAAAGACCTCAGCAAGTAAATAAGCATTATATATGATTACATAAAATATCTTTTACTACATAAAGATATTTGTCTTTTCTCTGTCATGTATATTGTGATGTGTGTGTGCATGTATTTTGAAATGTGATATTTTTACTACATGAAGATATTTTATAAATAAATAATACATAAATATCTTTACTACATAAAGATATTTTATAAATAAATAATAAAAAAGATAAACACATCAATAGATCAATAGAAAACCTGGCAACAGATGTAAGCAGGCAACTCACTGAAGAACAGCTAGAGATAATAGATGATAAAATGGATGGTAAATATATGAGATAATTTGAAAGCCTTATTTGTAATCAAATGAAAATTTCAATAATTCCAAGACATTTATCATATACTATATATACACATATATATTCCACATTTATCTTATAAAACTGGCCAACATTTTTATTTTTAATGAATATGCCCAGCACTTAATGAAAGTGTAGAAAAATGAACATTCACGCCAGCTTATGGAAATATAAATTGGAATAACCATTCTAAGTCACAGTTTGACAATAAATATAAAAACCTTAAAATGTATTCTGTATGAAGTAGGATATATGTTGGGATATCAGATTATCCTAGGGATAATACCAAGGGTTTGAGGAGATGATATTCACAACAGCATCATCTGTAGCTGAAAAAAAGGATAGGGCAATCTAAGTATCCAGTAGCAAAAATGTCCAAACAAATCATGAAATATATGCACAGGATTGGAATAATATGAAGATGATACAAATCAAATAGCAGACAAACACATTGAACTATGGAAACAATTTGCAGTGTATTTCTAAGGGAAAAAATCATCAAAAAGTAGATGCTGTTATTCATTTAGCCAACACATTGAGTGCCGAACTTCATTGTACAAATAATAATATCTTATGTATATATGTAAAGAAAATACAGAACAAACATAAGAGTAATAACAAATGTTACCTTTAGGTGCTGAATATTATAAAGAAGATGATGGAAATCATCCGTCATCTCACTTTTGTTCACTGTAATAAACGTGTAAGACTTTGGAAATCAGAAAGTAACAGTGAAGTTATAACATGCCACCCTTCACCACATCATACTTTTTAAAACATGCCATGCTCTTTCAACATGTTAGCTTTTCCCCAAAAGTTATAATATGTCGTGTTTTTGTTTTACAAAATCCCTTCTCCTAAGAGCTTAATAATGATGCTACAATGGGATGCTAAAATAGTTCCAGCTGCTTTCCTTTCCTTTTCTTTTTTTAACCAATTGCCCCAAGCCAGTTTAAGAGCTTTGATGCATGACCAGGGGTTTCAGCCACAGCTTCCTGGCTGGTTCAGAAGCAGCAGAAGGAAGAATTTAAAGTGCAGGTAGTGGCTTCAGAGTCTCTTGGCCACCGAGTCTCCCAGCCACTCTGGGCCCTCCAAAGCAAGATCCTCCCGAGTTTCTCTGTCACATGGTGCATCTGAGAGAACTGTGGAAGTGGGACTTACTGAAACTGAGGCTGGACCCCGGAATCACACCTTATGAGTTGCTTGTAAGCTTTGTTCCCTCATTTTTGTGTTCTTACACTTTGCTATAACATCAAGTGCGGGTTCTCAATACTGCAAGAGAAGAGCCATCCTCCCAAGCGATTCAACACCAAAATATTTAGATTTCCCCACACAAATAGATGCCTTGTTTGACTATGTGCCTGTATAGGAATTATGGGACATGCTTATTCACCAAATTTGCCTTAGATATTACAGGAATGTGTAAGATGTGGCTCTTTTCGACAAAGGATTTATTATTTATGGTGTCAACAGGTTTTCCCAAAGCCCCTAGAAGAAAAGCTTCCCGTGACCTCCTTCCCGGTCCTTGGGTTTCTCCTCCAACACCATCCTTCTGCTCTCACTGTTTCTACTTTCTGAGCAGCCAGTGTTCCCTAATTCGTCAGCCGGACTTCTGTACCATCCAACAGTCCCGTGAAAGTGGTCTCGTAAAGGTCGATAGCAATCCAAGTTGTGAGGTCTGTCAGCTTCGCCCTCATCCTGCTGTATGTGCTCTCTGCCAGTCACCTGCTGCCTGCAGAAAACACTTTGTTTCCTTACCAGTGACTTGCATTTGAGCTGTCATCAAGGTTATGTTTCAATACTAGTCTTTCCTCGTTCCTCGGTCTTCTCATGTAGACCTACCACTTCCTTTAGCCTTCAACTATCTTCTCATATTTGTGACTCCTACATTTTTTGTCTCCAGCTCATCTCTCTGCCGGATGAAATAGCTTCCTCATTCTCATCAAGTCTCTATTCCCATCCCCACCCTCATTCCTTACCTATTGCCGAACCCATCACCATAGTCCCCTAACTCATCTTCCTATCTCTAGCCTCATGCCTATCCAACCCTCTCCTTTAAAATTATTTTTCTGTGTCAGATATGGTTAGCACCCTTAAGGGCCCAAATAGAAACCTGGAGCATGTAAGAGACAGAGAGCAGCTCTCCCTTAGCACTCTTGACTAAAATTTTCAGGAAAACTGTCATGATCTATATGGAAATCCACAATACCTCTGAATAGAAAACATCCCTCTCCTGGAGTCATGCGATGGTCCAACCTTCATGGCCATATGCAGGGGCTCTGGTTCTGTTCGTAGGATCCCACATCAGAATGCTCAGGACGACAGAACACATAAATGTCATTT
>PVKP010028926.1:0-29577 GCA_004027715.1 Plecturocebus donacophilus | reverse complement strand
GTCAAGCCTTGTTCTCTTGCTGATGAGGAGCTGCGATCCCCTGTAGGAGGAGAGGCATTCTGATTTCGGGTGTTCTCAGCCTTTTTTGCACTGGTTTCTTCCCATTTTTGTGGATTTATCCACCTGTCGTCTTTGTAATTGCCGACTTTGAGATTGGGTCTCTGAGTGGACGTCCGGCTTGTTGGTGATGAAGTTTTTTCTGTTTCTTAGTTTTCCTTCGGGGGGCACCCCTTCCCCACAGAGCTGGGCCTTCCCGGGTTCAGCTGTGCTTCTCAGTCCTCAGCACTTCCAATTGTTCTCCTTGTGGGGATGGGACCAGCCGAGCCCGCACGCTCCGCACCGAGAAGCGCCGCGCCGGCCAAAAGAGTCGCGCTGGCGACCTGCGTGGCTCCCTCGCCGGGAATCTCCCAGTCCGTGGGCATCAAATATTCGTCTGCATTTGCGGCTTCCACTCGCTCTCTGCGCCCTCACCGCGAGCCACAATCCCGAGCTGCTGCTACGCGGCCATTTTGGATCTCTCTCCACAAGGAACATTTTCTAATCAGAAAAAATAATTACAGCACACGGGATTTCTGACTTAATATCCGAAAATAGAATTCAACTGGAAATCAAAAAGATAAGACTTAAGGAGCATGTTTAAGGGTCCAGGCACAGCTGGTCAGGAACCTCCAGAATTCCTTTAATCCTGGAATTCTGGATGTATTTCATATTTAGCAACGCAGGAAATTGCTCCAGATCTGAGGAGGTTTCAGTCTGGAAGGCTCAGCTGGGGAGATCACTGGCTTTCCTTGCATCTGTCTATGTAGATCAAGGAGTTCCCTACCCAGCTAAAGATGCTGCACACAGTTGCCATAGGCTTCAGGCCTGCAGATCATGCGTCAGCGTTGGGAAGGGGACCACTGCACCTGGTTGCCCCAGTTCAGTTGCACCTTCTAAGCAGGCAAGGACATCTGCATAGTGAGTTCAGTTTCCTGTTGAACTTCATCCTGCCCACTTTTCCCTCTGAGCTACACTCAGAGGGAAATTTTGAGTTAGTGGATAAAAACAAATGAAGACTGAGATGAAAGTTAATCTGACTCTCATCAGACCAAATTATCAACAGTCAGTGGCACAAGAGCCCCAGCTGGGGGTAGAATTATGAAAGGAAGCGGATGAGAGTCTGGTTTGCCTGTATAGTGGTGGCAGATCCCATCTAGCCAGGATTAGAAATGCTTGGGTTTAGGGAATTATTGCAAAGTGGGTTAAGGCAACCAAAAATCTACTAAATTGTTCCATGGTCTGCCTTCTTTCCAGTTTCAAACAGACTGGTATGTTTATAAAAAATGAGTGTAGCAAGAACATAATAACAGACAAAAACTTCCAATTCTGATTTTCTATTAATCCTAGTTCTATTAGGAGAATGAGGGATGGAGGAACAATATGATTATAGCTGATACATACAGCTACCAACTATTAAGTATCCTTATTTTCTTGCTGGCATTATTCAGAGAATTATGCCAATTCTCCGTACAGTGCCATAAAGGATCTACACTCATTTGGGGATTCAAAATATTACACAACTTACTTCATCAGCTAGAAAACGAAGTGTTACATAAGACAGAAAGAATTCTTTTAAAAGAGGAAGAAAGGATTACATTTCTATTTTTTTCTTGTAGATAAGAAAAAGTGGATATTTTCCAATGCCAGAACTTAAGCTGTCAATTTCATTCCCCAATATGACATCAAATGGTTATCCTGTGCTGTACCCAACTGGATTGTCATCTTCTGATGTAAGTAATGTGTGCTTTGGAATTCTGTCATTACTGTAATCTTCTCCACTTTATGTTTAAGCCTTTTGTTCTGCATGACACTTGTAACAGTTTTACCAAAGTAACATGCAGAGGTATTTAGATAATTAAAAGCAAAGAATAATAATAGATGTATTATTCCCTAGGGCTGCTGTAACAAATTAACACAAATCGAGTGACTTAAAAAAACAGAAGTTTATTCTTTCACAGTCCTGGAGTCCAGAAGTTCAAAGTCAAGGTGTTGACAGTGTTAATTCCCTCTGGAACCTCCAAGAGAGACTCTTTTTCATGCTGTTTTCCTAGCCTCCGGTGATAGCCGGCAACCCTTGGTGTTCCTTGGCTTGTGGCAGCATAACTATTTCTGTCTCTATCTTCACCTGGCCTTCTCTGTGTTTCTGTGTGTTCTCCTTCTCTCTTTGTGTTTCTGCACACTCATCATTAGATTTAGGGTCCACCCTAAATCCAGAGTGATCTCATCTGGAGATGCTTAATATAACTACATCTGCAAAGACCCTATTTTCAAGTAAAGTCACATTCACTAGTTCTAGGAGGATGTAGGCATCTCTTTGGCAATCCACATTCAATCTACTAGAGTAGATTTTAGATAGTACATTGTTGATTTATGCCTGAAATGTTTGTTTCACTTTTCCTTGGTATGTGGTAATCAAACAACTCTATAAAGTGTCATCTTATTTGTGCCTAAGCATGCACAGCTGCACACAAAATGGTATAATTGCATATACTTATATCCCAAATAATAGCAATGTGGCACCCCCTTGATATTTGTAGCATTGAATGAGACTCTATGATAGTTCATTATGGTTTAGTGTCTAAAACAAAAAATCACCATAAGTATTGAATTAATGTGTGCATGATTTCAAAATTTGAAAATCTGTTCATGCATTTTTTAAAAGTATTCTCAGAAATCAAGAAATAGCAACAGTGCTAGTTGGCTTGTGATCACTTAAATGTTTTCCTAAGGGCAAGGAAAAAATAAGCCTCTGGAATTTCCCTCTCATCCACAAAAGCAGGTTTGTGAAAATCCAGAAGAGAAAAAAATTGTACTTTTCATACTACTTAGAAAATTTTAATCTTATTATCATTTATCAAGGATATAGAGAGTACTGGAGAAGCAAAAGATTTACTAGGTTAAGTCTAGAACCAACTATCTTATAAACATAGCATTTTAACATAATATATTAACATCCACAGGGCTGTCTGCTTACATCTTCCTCCCATGTAGACTGTCTTACCCTTGGTGTGTAGGGAATCAAAAGTATTATTGGATGAATACATAAATACAGATGAAGGTCCCTCTCATTTCAGTTGTTTCATGAGCTGTAATATTGAACAAGTATTTTTATTGTTTTTGTTTTTGTTTTTTTGAGATGGACTCTCTCTCTGTTGCTCAGGCTGGAGTGCAGTGGCGGAATCTTGGTTCACTGCAACCTCCACTTCCCATGTTCAAGTGATTCTCCTGCCTCAGCCTCCCGAATAACTGGGAGTACAGGCGCCCACAACCACACCTAGCTAATTTGTATATTTTTAGTAGAGATGGGATTTCACCATGTTAGCCAGGCTGGTCTCGAACTCCTGACCTCAGGTGTTCCACCTACCTCAGCCTGCCAAAGTGCTGGGATTACAGGCGTGAGCCACCATGCCTGGCTGTTGTTTTTGTTTTTATCAGTAGAGTTTTCAATGTTCTCCTCTTCTGTCATATGGAATTTAAAAGCTTATCTTTGATTAAAGTAATAAATTAATGAATATATTCATTGTGTAATAGTAAGTTCTATTAGCATTCTTTCTTTTCCCTAACAACCTCATTAGTATCCATTACAGTCATGGTAACAATCCATCTTGGGGTGGGATATATATGTATGTATGGCTGGTACGTAACAGCCTTTTCCACACAGCACACTTAACAAAAATGGATCTTTAATATATGGAAATGGCTGTCATTCACAGATTCTTCACACTACTGCACCAAGTTATCTTTTCCTTTGCTATCTGGCATTGTCTAATAAATGTAATCTTTTCATTTCTAGAATGCAAACTGCAGACCCCATATTTCTGAGGATCCTTTCAGTATCAACTCTGGAAAGAAAATGATTACATCAACTGACCATCTTAAACAAGGCACAATTCTGGTAAATTAAGACAAGTGCTGTTTTTACGTTTAGTTTCCAAATGAATAAATTTGATATCAATCTAGAAATAACTCTCTGAAGTATTTGAATATAGTATATTTAATGCAATGGCAAGAATACTGATATGTATCTCTGGACATTTAAACAGGACTGCAGTACATGTAAATTTGCTACCATCATGTGTAATCTCACTCCTTCTGACATAAGCCAAGTGAATGTTTCACTTATCTTGTGGAAACCAACTTTTATAAAAGTAAGTAATTACATTGTTCTATGCACTGATGAATAATATCAATAAATATTTGTTTACCACTCAGAATATGCAAGGTGCAGTGCTGCTGTTGGAAAGAATGTGAGACTAGAAGTCTAAGAGAATGTGACTAAGCCCCAGCTCTACTTAACCAGCTATGTGTGTCTCATCTTCCTGGTCTGTTAAGAACTAAGTTATTACCAAGGTCCCTTCCAGAGACATATACTTTTTTCAATCTCTTTTATCCTTTTTCTTTGTACCTTAAGAGATAAATACCTTTCCGGTCCCAAAGCTTACCTTAATACTTTGGAACTCAGTTAATGTACAGAGAATTATAAAGTTGACCCTACCAACAAAGGAAACAGCTAACATACCACAGACTTACTGAGTTTTATCAGACTTGTATTATATATATGTATATATGAAGACATTTTTAACCCCTTATTAAGCCAAATCCATCTGACAATAAGCTACTTTAAAACTTTTTACTGTGTTTTATATTATTTGTTTCTCACTCAGAAAATATTTAGTTGACCATATGACATTGCCATTTTTAAATTTGATCATAGTAAGTTACTATTTTTATGTCATTAACTGTTAATATTGGCAATTTCATTTTTAAAATTCAACTTTTGTTTAGATGCACAGGTTTGTAACAGGGGTATGTTTGCATGATATTGAGGTTTTGGGAACAGATTCCATTGCTCAGGGAGTGGGCATAATAGCCAACAGGTAGTTTGTCAGTTCCCCCAAGTAGTCCACAGTGCCTCTTGTTCCCATGTTTATATCCATGAGTACCCAATGCTTAACTCCCACTTATAAGTAAGAACACGTGGTATTTGGTTTTCTGTTTCTGTGGCATTCGCCTAGGATTACGGCCTCCATCTGCATTTATATAGCTGCAAAGGGCATGATTTTGTTCTTTTTTATGGCTATACAGTGTTCCATGGTGTATATGTACCATATTTTCTTTATCTAGTCCACTGTTGATGGGTAACTATGTTGATTCCATGTCTTTGATTTTGTGAATAGAACTGCAGTGAAGATATGACGGCATGTGTCTTTTTGGTAAACAGTTTATTTTGGGTATATCCTCAGTACTGGGATTGCTGGGTTGAATGGTTGTTCTGTTTTAAGTTGTTTGAGAAATCTCCAAATTGCTTCCCACTGACTGAACTAATTTACATCCTCACCAATAGTGTATAAGCTTTTCCTTTTCTCCACCACCACACCATCATCTGTCATTTTTTGACTTCTTAATAATAGCCATTCTGACTTGAGTAAAATGGTACCTCATTTTGATTTTGCTTTGCATTTCTCTAATGATTAGTGATAATGAGCGTTTTTTCATATGTTTTTTGACCCCCTGTATGTCTTCTTTGGAGGAGTATCTAGTCACGTCCTTTGCTCGTTATTTAATGTGGTTATTTGTTGTTTGCTTGCTGATTTCCTCAAGTTCCTTATTCTACATATTAGATCTTTGTCAGATGCATAGTTTGCAAATCTTTTCTCCCATTCTGTAGGTTATCTGTTTACTCTATTGATAGTATCTTTTGTTGTGCAGAAGCTCTTTAGTTTAATTAGATACCGTTTGTCAATTTTTGTTTTTGTCTCAATTGCTTTTAGAGACTTAGCCAAAAATTATTTGCCAAGACTAATGTCATGGAGGATATTTCCTAGGTTTTCTTACAGTATTTTTATAGTTTATGGTCTTATATTTAAATCTGTAATGTATGTTGAGTTAGTTTTTGTATATGGTGAAAGTTAGGGGTTCAGTTTCATTCTTCTGCATATGACTAGCCAGTTATCCCAACACCATTTATTGATCAGGGAATCCTTCTACGGCTTGTTTTTGTTGACTTTCTCAAAGATCAGATGGTTGTAGGTGTGTGGCTTTATTTATAAATTCTCTATTCTGTTCCACTGGTCCATGTGGCTCTTCTGTACCAGTACGATACTGTTTTCGTTACTGTAGCCTTATGGTAGAGTTCAAAGTCAGGCAGTATGTTGGGTCTGGCTTTGTTCTTTTTCTTTTTACCGGTGCTCTTTTTTTTTTTTTTTGGTTTCATGCTCTTTTTTTTTTTTTTTTTTTTGTTTTTTTTTTTTTTTTTTTTTTTTTTTTTTGGATTCATATGAATTTTAGAATAGTTTTTTCTAATTCTGTGAAAAATTATGTTGGTACTTTGATAGCAATAGTGTTGAATCTATAAATTGCTTTAGGAAGTATGGCCATATTAATGATATTAAATGAAGGGTTTTTCCCTTTATTTGTCTAGTTTCTGATTTCTTGCAGCAGTGTTTTGTAGGTCTTCTTTTAGAGATCTTTTACCTCCTAGATTAGCTGTATTCCTGGGTATTTCAGTGCTTTTTGTAGCTTTTGTAAATGGGTTCTGTATTTGACTCTCAGCTTGAACATTATTGGTGTTTAGAAATGCTACTAATTTTTGTATATCTATTTCATATTCTGAAACTTTACTAAAGTCACTTATAAATTCTAGGAGTTATTCTGGCAGACTCTTAAGGGTTTTCTAGGTATAGGATCATATTACCAGTGGAAAAAGATAGCTTGACTTCTTCTATTTCTATTTGGATGTCTTTATTTCTTTACCTTGCCTTATTGCTCTGGCTAGAACTTATAGTACTAGGTTGAATAGGAGTGGTAAGAGTGGGCATCCTTGTCTTATTCCAGTTCCCAAGGGGAATGGTTCCAGCTTTTGCCCATTCAGTATGATGTTGGCTTGGATTTGTTATGGATGACTCACTATTTGGAGATATGTTCCTTTGACACCTAGTCTGTTGAAAGTTTTTATCATGAAGGGATATTGGATTTTATCAGAAGCTTTTTCTCCATCTATGAGATGATCATATGGTTTGTGTATTTAATCCTGTTTGTGGGGTGAATCACATTTATTGATTTTCATGTGTTGAACCAGCCTTACATCCCAGGAATAAAACCTACTTGATCATGATGTGCTAACTTTTTTGATATTCTGCTGAATTCAGTTTGCCAGTATTTTTTAAAAATGTATCTGTGTTCATCAGGGATATTGGCCTGATGTTTTCTTTTTTTGTTGTGTATCTGCTAAATTTTGGTACCAAGAGAATGCTGGCTTCATATAATGAGTTTGGGAGGAATCCCTCCTCTTCAATTTTTTGGAATAGTTTTATTTGGTACCAGCTTTTCTTTGTATATCTGTTAGAATTCAGCTGTGACTCTATCTGGTTCAGGGCTTTTTTTTTTTTTTTTTTTTGGTTGATATGTTTTTTAAATTACTGATTCAATTTCAGAACTTCTTTCTGGTCTGTTCAGATTTTCATGTTCTTCTGGTTTAATCTCCAGGAATTCATCTATTTTTGTTTTCCATTTGCATGGTAGATTGTTCTTCATCCCTTTACTTTGACCCTGTGGATGTTGTTAAATGTGAGATGAGTTGAAGACAGCATATGGTTGTGCCTTGTCTTTTTACCTATCTTGCCACTCTATGTATTTTAAGGGGGTGTTTAGCTTTAAGGACTAAACACCCCCTTAAAATACATAGAGTGGCAAGGGTTAGTATTGATATATGTATGAGATTTTGATCCTGTCATTGTGTTGTCAACTAGTTGTTATGTAGATTTGATTGTGTAGTTGCTTTTTAGTGTCTGTGGGCTATGTGCTTAAGTGTGTTTTTGTGATAACAGGAGTTGTTCTTTTGGGTACATATTTAACACTCCCTTAAAGACCTCTTGTAAGGCTTGTCTAGTTGTAATAAATTCCCTCACCATTTGCTTGTCTGAGAAGGAATTTATTTATTCTTTGCTTGTGAAACTTAGTTTGGTAGGATATAAAATTCTTGGTGGAATTTTTTTTCTTTAAGGGTACTGAAAATAAATCCTAAATCTTTTCTAGCTTGTAAGGTTTCCACTGAGAGGTCTGCCTCTAGCTTGATGGGGTTCTCTTTGTACATGACCTGACTCTTCTTTCTAGCTGCCTTGTTTGTTTTTTGTTTTGTTTGTTTGTTTGTTTGTTTTCTGAATTGACCTTTGTGAATCTGATGACTGCATGCCTTGAGGATGGCCATCTTGCATAGTATCTAGCTAGGGTTCTCCATATTTCTGAAATTTGCGTGTCAACCTTTCTAGCAATATTAGTATAATTTTTGTAGACTATATCCTCAAATATATTTTCCAAATTGCTTTCCTTCTTTTCTTCTCTCACAGGAATGCCAATGAGTTGTAAGTTTGTTCTTTGTAAACTATGTAAATAATATATTTCTTGGAGGTTTTGTTCATTTTTTAAAAATTATATTTTTAATTTTTGTCTGAGTTAATTTAAAAAACCAGTCTTCAAGATCTGAGATTTTTTTCCTCAGCTTGATCTATTCTACTGTTAATATTTCCAGTTGTATTATGAAATTCTTGTAGTAAATTTTTATCCAAGAAATTCAGTTTTATTCTTCCTTTTTGGCAGGAGGGGATTCTTTTCTTTTCGATTTTTTTGTAGAGATGAGGTCTCACTATGCTGCCCTGGCTGATCTTGAACTCCTGAACTACCATGCCTGGCATTTTCTTTCTTAAAATGGCTAGTATATCTTTCAGCTCTTGGATTGTCTTACGGGATTTCTTGCATTGGGTTTCAACTTTCTTCTGAATTTTAGTGAGCTTCCTTGCCATCTAGATTCTGAATTCTATATCTGTCACTTTAGTCATTTCAGTCTGGTTCAGAACCATTGCTGGGGAACTAGTGGGCTCATTGGAAGTAAAAGGACATTCTGGCTAGAGATATTGTGCTGATTCTTTCTCTTCTTGGGAACTGATGTTCTTTAACTGTGGTGTAAGTTGAGTGTAGTCAGTTGGGTTTGTTTCTGGATGATTTCAGAGGGCCAAGGCTCTGTACTGGATCTTTATTTGTGGTGAATTCTCACAGGAATGTTTATTAGCAAAATAATTTTTGGGTGGTAGTTTGAGTTGTCATCCAGTAGAGGATACTTAAGAGCAATGGCCAGTAGATAGGCTCTTAGTCTAGCCACTCTTGTATTTGCTCATCTTTGCAGATGTGCTCTGCAGTGGGTAGGGGGAGGTCTCCTCTGATCACTGGCACTGTACCCATGTTTCTTTTTTTAGGTTTTCTGAGCCACAGGCTCCCTCAGGCAGAGGCCATGGCTGAGAGATAGGTGACATTTTTACCGAACCAGGCCTGTGAAAGGAATCATTCCCTGCTCCCACGCTGGCCTGGGGCTGGCCCACGAGTCCATGTGTTACCCGTCTCAGTGCTCTGAGATGGGGGCTCCTCCCCCTCTTGAGTGTCAGCCACATATCTCAGCTTGGTACTCCTGGGCTGGACATGGCATCTCTGAGTCTCCAGGACACCCCGCAGCTCAGAGTCGGGCTCTGGTTGCTTTGCAGGATCCAAAGGGCTCCCAGGTCACAGTGAAAGTACTCAGGTGGGGCGCAGCACCCAGGCTGGGCAGTAGAGACTGTGCTGTGCACATGTTTCTGTGGAACAGCTAGGCAGGGGCCCTAGGAGGGGCTGGCAGGCAGGAGCGCCTACAGAACAGATATGCCCCAGTCCCATGAGGGAAGCCTACTCTCTCCTGGCTTGTAGTAACCTAGGGCTAGAGCCTCTCTGAAGGGATGGGCACCTATGCCTGTGCTTTGCTCACAAAAGCTCCTGGACTCCATGCTAGCCAAAGCCCTGTCTCTACCAACTCCCTGGGAAAATCCACTTGCCAGCTCACACATCCATGGGAGATGTGGGTACCCCGTAGCTTAGATCCTAGAGATCTGCGGAGAGAATGAGCTGTCCCTCAGTCCCCTCCCTCTCTCCTTATCCAGGAGCCTTTTGGGGCCAGGAAGTAGCCCAAGCATTCAGGTACCCTACACGGGGTTCCCATCTTCACCCTCTTCAGCCTTAGTATCTGTGTTGCCCCTCCACACACTCGGTGTTTTCTCCCTGGAGATCAGATCTGCCCAAATTATATTGGTCTACTTGATAATTTGGGCTGTCTCAGTGGGAGTCGTGCTTCCTGGCTACATCTAGTTAGCCATCTTGTCCTCCCAGATCATCAATTTCATTTTTTAATCCTAAATAAGTACCTGGATAAACTTCATCACCAGAGTGTAGCTATTACATGTATTGTTACATTAAAGGTAGGCAGAGTTTGATGTTTGTTTCTAATAATAAATCAATAGAAAATATTTTTTAAAATTTTTTCCATTCCATAACAAGAATCTAAGTAAGAATTTTCCATGGCAAAGGATGGAGGACATGTGCACGGTTATTATTTGATACTACCAGTTCCATTTGGAAGCTAACAAAACCAGAATTTTTAATCATTCAGAAAAATCTTAGCTTTTATAATTGTCCTACTCAAACATGACTAGCTCTCATTTTGATTAGCATAATATATTAAAAACCAATCCTGTTTGCTTTTCAGTCATATTTTTCCAGCCTAAATCTTACTATAACGGGAGAACTTCGGAGTGAAAATACATCACTGGTTTTAAGTAGCAGCAATCAAAAAAGAGAGGTAAGCGCAACAGTGAGTTTTGAAAACATTATGCATTTCACTCTGAATTTTGTGACATAATGTTTTATAATTGTTGATAGTCTCTTAAGCAGTGACTGGTATTGCTCTCAGTAAGTGACAGACACTATTTGCTTCAAATTATACTTCATTAGCTTCAAGTGTGATTTTAGTCTTATGCTTCCTTCTAAGAAAATGGGAAAATCATGATATTTACAATTCACATGCCATGTTTGACTTTATCACTTTTAACTATCACAGTAAATGGATGTTTCTACTTTCACTTTGATAAGAAATGATGCAGTTGTAACTTTCTTCCTTAAAAGCTGACATTATAAAGTGCAGCTGACATCTGAGGAGCAGCCTCAAAAAACAACTTCTTTATGAAAAGTGCCTTTATAATGTACAGGAATGCATGTACTTTTTTAAAGTTTTCTTTCAAATTTCATGGAGGAATTTGAAAGAAAAATGAGATGGTGTTTCCTAATACAAATTCAGGCTTCAGTTGTTGGTAAAAATACAAAGATTTGAGTCTTGCACTCTTGTCCTTTTTATAAATTAATAAGCCAAGGTGACAGAGTAAGACCCCATCTCTAAAAAAATAAAATAAAATAAGTACTTGTTACACATGCATGATCTTCCCTCTTCTCATGGGAGACTTTAAATATCCTATGCAGATAAACAGCACCACATGAATCACAAAATTCAATTTGGAAGCTCCCTAACTTTCAGACATTCTTTTTAAGTTGCTGATTTCAAATTATTCCAATGACTTCTGATAAGTATATACCTTTCAAGAAAAAGGAAAATACATGCATATAATGTTTACTTGTGTCATAAAGAGCACCTAGCATAAGCATGCAAAATTCAAAGTTGTTCCTTACACAGAAGAGCCAACACTTCACTAAAATTTAAAAAATTTGAGTACAGTTTATATTGGAAAAATGCATTTGATTCCTAAATATAGGTGTTAAAATTTTATAATTAGTTTTATTTCCCATAAATATTAGTTAAAAAATCCCCTGGAAATATTTATTCTACATTTATCCTAAAGGAAAATTATACCCATATTGATAAAATTACTAAAAGTGACAATTTTGTAATTGTGTGATCTGAGGAAAGTCACTGATCTTATCTAGATTCCAGTTTCCATATCTGTAAGTTCAGGGAATTGTTTTACATGTGTTTAAAATCTGCCTTGCTGGGCATAGGGGCTCATGTCTGTCATCCTAGCTACTAGGGAGACTGAAGTGGAAGGATCACCTTAGCCCAGGAGTTTCAGATCAGCCTGGGCAAAACAGTGAAACCCCCTCTGTGTTTTGTTTTGTCTTGTTTTATGAAACTGTCATAATGGTCTGATGCTGTGTATGTCTACATTCTTGCCAGCTCTGTGACCTACCTGGAATGATTTGAGAGGCTTTGATTAGTATCACGTATATACAAATCTCTCCCCTGTTAGCTTCTTTTTCTACCCTAATCTTCCTTCTAAGTAAAGAAATCGAGAAATGATTACTGTTAAGAGCAAATACAGGGTTTGAACTATTATTAGTCATTAATATCTACCCTGAACTAAATTTTTTCAGATATCCCAGGGATGGAACACAGAGCAGATAGGTTTCATTGACGTTTGAGTGCCACCCTGGGAGAGGTCGAGTAGCTGGAACACTGAAAGTGGTCCATTTTACAGGTTTGCTATAAATCACTTAAGACCTGATTTATAGATGTGGACCCAGTGATAAGTCAAGTAGAAGAGACATTGTGATATAATGAAGAGCACATTGGGAGTGAATATATATGCAAACATTCACTTATCCATATGCTTGACATTTATGCATTTTATTATATGATAATTATACTTTCAATTTATAAACAAAAAATGAAGCACACTAGAAATAAAATAAGAGGACCTCCTTAGGTTTTTATGACAAGGAACTGCAACATTTCAGCCTAAACTAATGCTGTTCTGATAATACAGTAATCTACTAATTAATCTTTAACACACATAATACTTTGGTTCTCCCTGAGTTAAACAGAAATTCACTCCTATCCTTGAGCATTCTGATTCATTGAAATTTAACTCTTTATGTATAAATTTCTGAAGGATAAGATTATAAATACCTTTTGGTAGTAATAAATTTGACACAGAGATTTAAACTATATATAAAGGACATTTTCTAATATAAACTTAATGTTTTCTCTGTATATAGTAACAAGATGAATGCACTGATACAGAACTGTAGCCTACAAGAACTCAGTGTTCCAGGAGTTCTGATAGGTGTTTATTATGTTAACAATCTTGTTTAATGATTTTCAGCTTGCTATTCAAATATCCAAAGATGGGCTACCAGGCAGAGTGCCATTATGGGTCATCTTGCTGAGTGCTTTTGCTGGATTATTGCTGTTAATGCTGCTCATTTTAGCACTGTGGAAGGTAAGCACAAAAATTCCTTTGACGTTCTACTTCAATCATCAACAGCAAACTGGAGAAATAAACTATCATATATTCAGACTATGTCATATAGTATTACTGCAGCAATGAAACAAATGTTGAAATGATGACTAAGAAAAAGAAAAAAGAAAAACTCATATTTCAGACACCACACACAACTTGACCCAATTTTTATAAAGGAAAAAAAAAACTTATTTTGGGTTAGACATATTCAAAAATCACAACAGTATCTTTCTAGAGTTTAGGATGATAGGGGACTTTCATATGTCTGTAACAATTAAAATTTTATAAGAAGTATTTATTTCTTTTATAAACAGAGAACAATGAAAACTGTCTTTTATAGAAAAAGAAAAGAATGAATGCCTATGTCAATTTAAGGATATATAAGCAGTAGATTCACAGTTAAAATTAGCCTTGTTTTAATCACACATTTCTGTGTGTCTTAAATATCATAAAATTATTTAATGTTTAAACAGACATGGCACATTTTATATAATAAATTGTGTGCCTGAGGGGAGGATAAGGGATCAGCTGATATAGGGGAGATCTTGAAGTTTCACAGACTCCTATTTCAAATTCTATGGAGAAAGTAAGTAACCACCTATTTTATGTCAAGTAACTCTGGATATTTATGTAGATGTTTTGCTTAAGCTGAAATAGGGACGATTTTAAAAACTCTTAGTAGCTGTACAATTTCGCATTAAGCAGAACTGAGATAACAGCTTTTAGGTTAAGCTGAATAGAGAATAACATCTCATAAACAGTTAAATTTAATGTTTTTCCAATTAAATATCAAATAGGCATTTATTCTAGCATAATATCTCTCTATGTCTTATCTATTATTTTGTTAAATAGTTAAACTATGTTAAAAATATAGGTTATGGCTACATATTAAGTGTTCTATTACCTGAGCAACATGATTATTTAATCAGAGCATTTAAATAGCAAGTTTCTCTCCCACTGAAACACCAACTGTTTCTATCCTTTCTTACTCTCCTGTGGCTCATTTCTTCTTTTGAGGGGCTTACTCTCAGAGGAGACAGCGAACAGTCAGATGTAGGTCAGTGGCATTCAATTCAGTAAATAGAATCCATGGCATTTCTCCAGCAAAGTTCCCAACACAAAATTCTCCACTATATCCAATGTCCAGCTCTTCCTTCTACTTTATAAGGGATGTGTTCTCTCTGTAATACCTAGCTTTGCCACACTGTGGTACCCAAGGCTTGGCTTACTAGTGTCAATGTTGTACTTGAAATATAGATAGTGATTTCTTCATTTATATGCACCTCTAATAGAGAGTGTTACTGTTGATTTTTTTCAGCAGTCTTCCATTCTGAGCACTGCACTTACTCGTATGGTTTTAGGACATCACTGACAAGAGAAGAGGAAAGCCAGAGCTGATATTTGGATAGGTTCTTTCCAGCCTGGTTCGTCTGTTTCAGACAAATAGAAATTTCAGTCACCTATTTTTCAGTCACTAGTCTAAAAAAGCATAAATGTAAAAATGAATGCATTGTTTCTTCCAGATAATGATGTGTTGATACATTCGGACAGCTTCTTAGGTTATTATTACTGTAGGCCCCAAAGCAGGTCATTTGACAAATACTTTGGGCTGTCTTACTCACTAGAAATAGTTCGGCCACTTCATTGGAAGCCCCAGCAATCAGAACTGTGATTCCAACGTAAAAGAGAAGAAACTAGCCCTTACTGAATGCTTACTATGTGCCGGGAACGGTTTTAAACACTTCTGCTTTAAGCATTCCCACTTAATACTCATATCAACCTTACGAGGTCTTATGAACCTCCTCTTGTAAATGAGGAGCATAAAATTTAAGTATATTTTCCAAAGACACATAGTAAGATTCAGAGTAAGGATCTGAATTCTGTGCCAAAACCACTGACTGTTATCACTATGTGTTCTCTCTTCGTTCCATTCACTCTGGTGTCCTCGTGACAATCTTTTCGGCCAAGTATTTTAACTACATTTTACACCTGAGGACATTAAAGTGAAGAGAGGTAAAGTAACTCTCCCATGATTACTAGCTAGTAAATGACTAGATTCAAGCAATGACCTACAGAGCTCATTCTTTTTCCAATGTATCCCACTGCTGCAGGCTGTAGGGCTGGGTTCTTTACTCTGGAGCTCCAGGAGTTGGGTTTTGTTCGAGAGGGTCATGAACTCTCTGAAACACAAAATACTGTCTTTGGTTTTAGAATGAGGGTCCCTGGTTGGATTCAGACTTTCAGTAGTTCAGTTATATTAAGAAGGCTAATCCTGCTTCCCCCTGCTTTAAAGTTCCGTTGGAAGCTCCCTGAAGCATGAGTTCAGTTGCCGTAGGCTCAGAAGGGCTACTGTTATTCCCAGACATTTTTTTTATACTAAGTAGATCTGAATCAGACACCTGAGGACCATCCCTTCTTTCTTCCTTTCCTGAATCCCACCACTTTGGAGGTTCACTGGAGCTCCCAAGTCTGAGTTTCTGTGTAAGAGGCAGGCCAAAAATTTCTGTTAGAGCAGAGATTCAGTTTCTAAAGACACAATCTTCAAAAGACACTTGTCTTCATCGTACACATGGCAAAAATTAAAGCTTGACAAAGTGTTAGTAGCTGCTTAATACACTTCATGGTTGATGGGAGGAGTCTTGTAGGGGACATAGGTGTAAATGGGTGGAGAAACTTGTCCTGAAATATGGTACTGCATGTTGGGGGAGATGCCCAGCCAGGCCAGAATATCCAATAGAGTGGAATGACATCAGCCCACGTGAAGCTATGAGAGACTCAGAACATTGCTTTCTCCTAACTTGATATCATAATGATGCCTGAAGTTCCCCACTTGATGATGTATATATTAATCCTAAAGCTTAAGCCTAATGGTTTGTGAATCTGAGACTTTTACAGTTGGCTCACAGAAAACAAGCCTGAGACATGTAGAAGAGCTGGCATTTGGGGAAGACAAACTTATTATTGTTTTCCTGTGTATTTATTCTGTTACCATCTTTCCCTCATCTACCACCAACTAGATGATGTCATGAAAGAAGACATAAGCCTTGAATAAAAAGCTTCTAGCCTAAAAGTGTACATTTTTGAGGGTTAATCCCCTCTAAGCCCTCAATTGTTTAATAATTATTTTATAAATGTATAGTTTCTTGGCATAATTTGCCATAATTTCATGATTAAAATGATATAGAGGTACCACACTTTCAAAGAATTAACTCATTGCCTTTGCTTGATCTATGATGGCCCTCTCTCAAATTTAAAAACATATACAAATTTGAAAAATCACTCATCTATGACCCTTAATTTTCTTTTTTTAAACATAAGCATTTCAGGTTAGATAATTGCAAAGATCCCTTCTATTCCCCATACTTAGTTTTGGTATTCTATAGAATAGGGAACAATTGCAGCACTTACAACTTTTTATGATGTCCCAAATTGCAAAGCATAATGAAATATCACTCACCATTCACCACAGTATGAAATTTTTCTTATGGTCAATGACTTTAGTTTTTATTTCCAAATGATATAGTGTGTTTTCAAGAGGCTTTTCATATCAAATCTATATAAGCAGATGTCCTGATGCATTTTAAGTTAATACAGACAACTCAAAAATCTCCCTAACGCCCTAGCCATGATATATACCTGTCAGATTCCTTGCCATCTCTAATGACCTCAACTTATAGTCATCGATCATTTGACGGAAATTTCTCTGCCATATCCCTGGGAAAAAAAAGATGATGGCAAAGTAGAGACAATGCTAGCTAATAGCAGTTTGTTTGTCTCCCAAAATATTTTCCCAGAAACTTTTAATTCAATGTGTATACTATATTTTACTAGAAGTCATGATATGTTTAACCAATGAAAATGTTAAAAATGAAACAGCGGCCGGGCACGGTGGCTCACGTCTGTAATCTCCACACTTTGGGAGGCTGAGATGGGCGGATCACAAGGTCAAGAGATCAAGACCATTCTGGCCAACATGGTGAAACCCCATCTCTACTAAAATTACAAAAATTAGCTGGTTTTGGTGGTACATGCCTGTAGTCCCAGCTACTTGGGAAGCTGAGGCAGGAGAATCACTTGAACCTGGGAGGCAGAGGTTGCAGTGAGCTGAGATTGTGCCACTGCACTTCAGCCTGGCAACAGAACGAGATTCAGTCTCAAAAAAAAAAAAACAAAAAACCAGCAATTTAATAAATGTCATATTTTGACTTGAATATTAATAGTTCAATGAGAAAATATTTCTTAATTGTATTAGTTGCATGCCCAGCACTGCCAATATATTATTAAATTTAATTCTATCCAAAAGGATTAATATGTATTACTGTATTACCTAAATTAAAATAGTTAATTGTGTTATGTTTTGTATTTTCTCAACAGATTGGATTCTTCAAAAGACCACTGAAAAAGAAAATGGAGAAATGAAATATTTTTCAAAAGAAAATAATAACAATTATTCGATGATCTATCCTCAGGTTTGCCTCAAATATGTGACAAGAAATGTATAATTCATGACATAGTTACATAACTATGTAATCCATCAGGGAGTAATTACTTGGAAAATGACAGGTCATGCATTATCCAAAAACAATACCAAAAAGACATATTTTATAAAATGATAAAAAATATTTTAAATAATTACTCATTTTTGTTGAGTAAGCAAAATTGCAAAGTGTTTTTTAAAAACCTGTACAAATATGTTTATGTATTAAATCACCATCCAAAGTATTTAAGGACTATATAAAAAGATTTTTATGATCATGGAAACATTTACTTTCAAAACAATTTAAATTAAGCTTTTCCCCTTGATTCCTGGTGGATATTCATGTTCAGCATGTCAGTCAGCGCTTGTAAATGCCAAGAAAGGAATTAGCTGAAAAAGATAATATCCCCCAGTTCAAATGAGAAAATTTTCCTTTGGTAGAATCATATGCAATATGGACTGAAAATTAAGTCACAAAGAATACATTGAGCATCTTTGTGTTGGGTTCTATACCTGAAAAGTTTTTTTTCTCCTCAAGGTGATTGGAAAGTACTGCACTTGAGCTGAAGTTTTATCTAGGATAGAAAATCAGGGTAGACTCATTTAAAAACAAGTATGCTGAATGGGTTAAATTAAGCTTTTACAAAACATGCTTAATTTTGATATTGAGCTCTAAATGCAAAACTCTTTTATACTGAAAAAAACACTTAAAGCAGTTTTGTGTGGCATCACAGTGACTTGTCGTGAAAAGCCATATATGGGGGATATGCTAAAATAGCTTCTGAATGAAACATGGCAGCAGAGAAAGATGCCACTGAAATGCTGAAATTATCTTTGCTGAGCAGCTTTTGAATGCTAAGCGTTCCAGTATGTGACCCAAAGAAGGAGTTGTCTCAACTCCTTGGTACAGGGTTCATTCAAACCCCCAAGCTGTGAGAGTGCGCTTATTTTTAATTTTGTAAAGGGTATTTGATTTCCAATCACATTTCTTATTTTTATGAAAAGACAGTATTCCCTTTCAGTATTACATTTTACCAAGAAGTCACTGCTTTTTAAGTGTGGTGCATCAATATTTAAATAGAATCCCAGAAATGTATTTTAAAGAATTTCAGATTTGAAAGCTCAAATCAATAGAAAGATATCACACCTTTGTATGTACTTCTTTGTTCTTGAAGTAGTCATTACGGTTCATTGGAATCTACTGTAGCATAAGCTCCTAGGTTGCTCTGTTTCTTAGGAAAACAGCAATGAATGAATGTATAGTAGCTGCATGTGTGAACTACTGCTGTAAAGTTTGCTCACATTTCTGCAACAACTCCATTTCTCCACCTGATTTACCAGCACCTGTAACAAGACCAGAACCTGTATTTATCCAGAAACTCCTGGGCTCTGCTTTGTTCAAGGAACAAATCCACATAGAAATTAAATGACATAAATTTAATTTTTTTTCAAACTAATTTCCAAAGAATTAGCTGAAGACTCAGAGTCAGCCTACCTCTGGACTCTCCACATCTACATCTAAGATCACGAAGGAAGGGATGTGACTGTGGGATGCCAAAGCCATCAGTAGCTGGAAGAAAGAATCTATCTTTCTAGAGATTTGGTGTCCTCTTGCTGGCCTGTCATTATTCAGAAATACGTGCTTTTGGAATTCCCTTCATTTTTGCTATATCCAGGTTCAGAAATCATACCTTCCACTTGTTCTTTCTTTGCCCAATAAAACTCAGGGTTTCTCTTATTCAGAGTTACCACGTTGTACACCTCCAGTGCTCAGCCTGCCTAGAAGCCCTGCTCTGATCTCAAGAAGATCTTAGAAGTAAAGCTAACAAATCCATTGAAATTCATACTCTGCATCTGTGACTGCTAGACAAAGCCCATTTACTGAACCATGAGTGTGTACTTTTAAACTAAATACATTGTTAAGTGAAAGGGAAAAAATAAAAATGAGGGCATTTTGAAGTTTTTAGAAAAGAGAGGAAGAGCTGTTGGCCAGATCAAATAGGCACTTATAAGCCTGGCACAATTTTTAACATAAGTCATTCCTGGTTATTAAGTAAAATATTTCATAAACCAAAAATCCCATTTCTCTAATATTATAACTAGTTGAGGTTTGTGTGTGTGTGTGTGTGTGCATATGCAGACACATGTACACACATAAATTTAATACAAAATACCTCAATAACACCAAATAACAGAGTTTACAGAAAATAAACACAAAAGCTATACATGCAAGACAATTTTGATTAATTCACTTTTCATATCGTTTCATTTTTATTAATATTTAGGTTTAACTTATAGTTCTGCAGTTATCTAAAAAACAAATACAAAGCATTTGATTAAAAAAATAAGTCAACAGATGTTTCAGAATAGCTTTGTACAAATGAAATATATTTTGAAATGATATATTTCAAAATAGCTTTGTACAAATCTTAATGATTAAGAAATATACGAGACTCTATCATTAACTTTTAAAACATTTAATTAGAAAAATAAGTTTATTTATAAACTTATTGGCTAAATTGCCAAAAACTTTCTTTTTCTCTAATTGATGTTCTAAATAAATGATTATTTCTTCCATTGCAAACTGAACCATGTATGCAGTCTCTTTTCTGACCAAACTATGATGGTATATTGGTAAATTATTTAACAACATACTGTCCAGAAGGGAAAAACAAAAAACAGTCTCTTATTTGTATTATTTGCCAATTTCTATGGTCTAAATATTCTCTCTCCATTTTCAAACTACCAACGTGACCCTAATTAGCTTGCAGAATTTCTGGAAATGTACCTGTCAGCTCTTAGCAACCAGTATGAGCTGACTTCAGCACACCACTTAGATTACATGATAGATGGAGCCCAGTAGACATAATGCTACACAGCACCCATTCTTTAATTTCGATTTCCAAAATTATAACCTTCCTTTGATATTAATAAAATGTTATGAACTTGCAGGAAGGAAGGAGTTGAAAGCAGGAAAATATAAAGGGTGATCCACATTGAAAATCAGACCACATAGCAGCCACCAAAAAATTGTCTCATATTCCCAAGGAATCTATAGTCCTGTGAGACACATTACAAAAGATGATACTTTGTAAATATTTTTACCTTCTATGATACAGCTTCAACTTCATTGATCCAATTTGTCAAACTATTTTTCTCTAAGCACTAGATTCATGGGCAAGTTATTCTCTGAATATTTTCTGTGTCGTAAATGTGCTTGAAAAGAGGCTTGTAGTACAGAGATATTTTTACAAAATGTGATGCTTCTGCAACCATAATAATTTTATGTATAATGCATATGTACATATATATATACACACACACATTCACTCACATGCAGATATTTATATCTATAGATGTTCTCTTTTCCTTTTATAAAATGAAAGTCTAGGCTCAATTGGAAAATGGAAATATTTGCACCAAAAGAAAAAAGTGTCAATGTTGGTGATCAGTGGAGTAAAGCTGGGGTATAGTAGAGGCTGTGGAAGCCCTGCCCACGTTCTCTCCAAGGCCACAGCTGGCACACTGTGAATGGTGGCCCTGCTGGCTCCATGGAGTATGCCTTCCCACTGGGGAATGTCTTTGTCCAACATGCTGTCATCTACTCCATGTGAATTGACTGTCTTGCACAATATTGAGAAACAGGCCCAGAGCCTGTCTCAGGTGCCAGGTGCAGTCATAGTATTGTTCAAATAAAGTGGCTTCTGACAAATCAGTTTTTCAAAATAGCATCCTATGCACTCTTCATTTCTTCCAACATCTCTCAGGCCCTCCTTTACCAGTTTTCTCCCCCACGGGAGACTTTCAAAACTACTGGAGAAAAATCTGTTAAAGCATTTACTCAGAGTACCCGCTTCAGTAACTCAATGATTTCTACAGGATTTCAGTGTTTGATTCTGCAGTGGTACTCTAAAGGGTTCACATAGTATAATGGAGGAGGGACAGAGCAGAACGTACTTCCGAGCTGGAGCATCTTTAAGACACTTACAAACTGTTACGGGACACTGTCAGCAACTGTGCCTGGGGAAGCTAGCAGGATTTAGCACTTCAATGGCTCTCCAAACACCCTACAGTCGCCAACCTCACCCATGGAAATCATCTAAAAAATGAAAAGTAGGGCCTTATAAATCCTCAAGTGGGTGCTGCATTTTATAACCAGTATGTACAGTTTAATTATAAACAGCAGGCTTTTAAATGCAAATAGCTTTAAGGTGGGTCCTCCGGGCTTCCAATCAGACTGCTAATTCTCAACCACACTCACCCAGAAATTCTGAAACCACCACCAGGTGTTAATTCTGTTAACTGCAGTGAAAGGAAACCCAAAGCACATTACAAAAGGCTAAATACTGCTGTTTCTAAACGGAAGCACTGTTGTACAACACTCTTAGGTAGAATAAGAAAAACAGGGTTAAACTGTAACATTGTAATCTGATAAACAAATCAGCATCTTTGATCCTCACGTTAAAATTTAATCTTAAATTTAGAAATTCAAAGTAACAGCCTTTAATCATTAACCTCGAGGAAAATGTGAAGTAGCATCTGGAGTCTCTTAAGCCCCAGCCCTGTTGTCCCCTACAACACCTGGCACCTAGAAAGTCCAGTTCCTAATTAATGGGAATGGATCCTTCTTCCATTATAAAGGGTCTAAGCTTAACCCTTGAATCCACTACTGTTCTTATGCCCCAAGATCTACACCTTACATCAGGCACCCAGGAATGCTTCTTGTTGAACTTTTACCATACCAATAAGTACGCAAGGGCGACTCATCACTCCCAACTTTGGACTCCTTGCTTTGAGATCAGTTTTTTCCTTTCTCTACTGTACCTACAGCAAAAGCTTTCCCCAGTAGCTATTGAATTTCAAACTTTATACAAGACTTCCTAGCATTTTCCTCTTCCCACAGGCTGGAGAATTTCAGTGCTATGAGACTGAGCAGTAGGAGCCAGAGCCATTTTGCAGGATCTCTCTTCCTTCTGCCTTTCGGTTGGTTTCTCTTCTCAGCTGCACATTGGGGACATTTTGTTTTGATTTGGGGCTTCCTCAGCAAGGGCATTCTCTGCCTTGTGCCCATAGCAGGGCCTCAGGTGGTGGCATGTTATCTTTGTTGGGGAGCAGACACTCAGAGATCCTTAAATTATCTGATACACCATGGAAATCTTGGCAATAGACTAGGGACAAGCGACATTCATAACTATGATTACATTTGGCTTTTACATATTTCAAGTCATATCTTTATGAAAAAAGACAAAGTGTGGAATTGTAGGAACTCTTTTGCAATAGACTGAGACCCAATATTTAATTGTTTTATTTCAGTTTGATCTATGCCTTTAGACTGGGGACAAATTTTTGAAAATAAATCTTCCAGATGACACCACAGTGAAAGCCAGTTGTGCTCTTGAAAAATCCCTCCTTGCATTACTTGTCCTCACCGTTGTTTTTGAAGAGGTGGAGAGAGATTAGTGGGAAGCAGTGAGCCAATGTAATTGTCCCTTTCCTCTACAGAGTATCTGAGCAGAAGGGGGCAACCACACTTAGGTCCCGTGCCAAGAGACAATCTTTCTGTCATGCTGCTGCAGGATTTTGCACCTTGAGAGACAGGGAAAAAATGGGGATGAGGGAGTGGGAGATAATGAAACTATTTCTCTTTTATGACTACATCCTTATTCCTCAAATCACTTTGAGTGCCCTCAGACCCCATATACCCTGCCCACAATACTAACACATGCATTTTGCATAAGTAAATGGTAGATTAAATAAGAGCAAAAGTATATTCTTATCTGTAGATTAATGAAGGCTAGTTTCCTGGAATTTAACACACTTTGGGTCTAATCACTTAATGCAGCAACATCTCAGGCCCTCTTCACTCTAGAACCATTTTACACAGGAGAACTCAACAGTTACTGTTTTCTTTCTGATACTGCCTGCTGTTATTCAAGATGCAAGAGATGCTCTGCATTCCTTATGAGGAAAAATTGGCCTGTAAGGAGAATGGCAAACTGTGTATTACTACTGTGAGACTGTAAAGTTGTTAATGGACAGGGTGAAGAATTGTATTCATTTTGTTAGCGAGAAAAATACTGCATACAAGAACTACCTGAAACATCCATCACTCCAAAAAACTGTTCTGCCTGATCTAACATAAAGCTACATTTCAGTGCTCATTTGTTCTTTGCCTTGGAATAAACTCACTAAAGTGAATAACTTAAGGGAATGTGCATTTCTACAAGACTTTTATTGGATAAACTCATTAGAAGAAAATATTTTGATTGCATTCAAGAACAAAGAAGCATAACCTTTGTTGACTCTAGTAATTTATTATATGCTTTCTTTAAACCCATTTTTTAAAGAAATCAAGTAACAGTCATTTAATCTGATATAATTAGAAATAGCTGAGCGAGTAAAAAAGTGCATTGAATGTCCTATGTATGGCATATCCTGTACACTGATTTAAGGTCAGAACTTTGGTATTTTTGTATAATTCTATCTTATCTGGTGCATCAGCTGTGTATTTTACGTCAAGGTAAATGAGCATCCTGTCTTATATGTTAAATTAAAAAATGACTTTTTCAAAGAAGAATGTGATTGCTGTGATTTTTAAGTGCATACATTTTATCCAAAATTAATATGACTTCTTCTGAAGCTACAAACTTTTATTTTAGCTCTTTGTTAGGTTTTCACTTTAATGCTCTAAAAGAAAAAAAACAAAAAGCAAATTAAGTCTGTCTGTGGTGCTTCCCGTACAAGATTTAGCAATGTGATTAGTGTTTTGCAAACTTGAGACAAAAACCACAGGATCTATAATGCTATATATCTTCTTCTAATGAGATGTTTTAATAATAAATAATCTGCAATATAATCATAGATTGTACCACATAGGTGAGACCAAAGAAAATCAAGAAATTTAAAAATAGTTATTTTCTTTATTCAATTTATAGTTTAAAGAAATAAAATTATTTAATATATTAGGGCTAGAAGAAAATACAGGAAGAAGTTTTAGTGGAAATAACTCATGGCTTCCTTATTTAAAATTTCATCCTTGAACTAGGCTGCCAGCTGAGTGAGGGGCTATTTTTACAGAAGATGCAGACTGAATTATGAAGAGATTATCTGTCAGGTCATCTACCTAAGATTTAGCAGAGCATGTTTTCACTGCCCTATCTTTTCTGTCTTACTATAAAGTAAGTAGTTCTTCTCTCTCTTCACCCCTTATCCAGGAACAGAATACGGTGTAAGGAAGAATCTGGATATATTCACTGGAAAATAAATGATATACATCAAGATTTATTATTTGTACATCCAGAGAATAGCACATTTGCTTCCTTATCTTTGTTTACTTTGATTATAAAAATAATGTGATTCTTATAGGTAGATGTCAAGTGTAATATTCACCAAACAGAAGTGATCATGAATTAAGAAGACTGAAGATGATATCTATTTATTCTTTATAAAAGCAATATTATTTTTATTGCTTAAAAATAGATGAATATTAATTTTTAAATCAGGGAAACATTTATAGTAAAAGGGGGATATATACACATGTAGGTAATTTGAAAACCACAAGAAATAATTTTAAAATAGCCATCACACCAGTACCAGAAATTACATGTTCAAAATCATAAAGAAAATAATACCCTGTACTTTTAAAAAGTATATTATATTTTTTAAATTTTTCTCTAGTAAATAAAGGGTAATGGTCATCAAATACTTTTCCCTGCTTTGAAGTTGACAATAAGGAAGAAAATTACCCACTCACCTCCTTCTCATGTGCCAGTAACTGTTGAGAAACATTAAGTTTACCTTGCCCCTGTGGCTCCCTTGTGGAGAATACCTTTTAGTTTGTAATTAGTGGTAAGTGGCTAACGGCTGCCTACTTGGTATATTTTTGCATTATGAGTAAATACAGAACACCTGTTTATTAGTAAGAACCACCTGTTAAGAGAAAATAAATAGTTGAATGAGCATCTCCTTGGGGCCTTCAGCCTGGAATACAGTCAGCCCCTGCAGCTCTCAGGCTGTTGGCTCCCCAGATAGATCCACTCCGTTGTTACATCTGGGTGTCTGCCTCTCATTACCTTCAGCACAGCCTGGGTGGAGGTCTCCCAACCAAGCTGGTACTCAGTAAGTAACCACTATACACATACACATATGCCATACTACAATTCTTCATAGTCTGCATGCAGAATAATTACTTCTTTACCTACTTTGTCAAGCATAAGTGGGATGGGGCAAAAAGTGGAGGGGGAAAGATAGATAAGATACTCTCACTAAGAATAAGAGCATATTTGACCCTGTTTACTATGCAAACCAACTGGGTTATTTTATTAATAATCCCAGAAAAAGAAATAATTTTTGCCAGAAACAAAATAGCTGGCATCATTACAAGCATTAGCAAAAAGAAGGCAATAATTAAGGAACAGAGGAGCACATGAGACAAGAGACATATAGAAAACAAACAGCAATATGGCAAATATAACAACTCTGACCATATCAATAATTACATTAAAGATAAATGATCTAAGCACCCAAATCAAAAAGCAGAGATTTTCAGACTAATAAAAGAATAAAGTTGATCTACATGCCCTCTGAAAGAGAGAGACCTTAGGTTGAATGGTGCAAGTGGGTTGAAAGAAAAATGATGGAATAAAAATACACAATGCAAATAGTAACCATAAGAGAGCTGGTGTGGCCATATTATACCACACAAAATGAATTTCAAGATGTGTCTAGTTCCAGGCATAGGAAGATTGTAATCTTGTGAGGGAGACAGAGAGCCCTGGAAATCTGCTAAGCATGTAGAAATTCTAAATTTTTGCTTGGATAGACTTCGATGTCCTGTAGATTTTCAAGGACATTAGCACCTGAAATAAAACTTGGATTAAGGCAGACTCCATGGAGTCACCCGACTTTGAAATCTGTCTTACGTTCACGTGTAGGGGTCCCTAACCTACACAGATTCTGGTTGCAATGGTCTAATTCCTACCTATTGGAGGAATGACGGAGCAGGCACCGTAGTCCGTAGGCACCGAGGCTTCCAAGCACTTCACAGATGTATGCAGCTTGGTCATGTGCCAGGTCTCTAGTTAGTACTTCACCGGCAAGTGCTGGCTTGAATTAATAAAAGCAGCATTGAAATATCTGCGGGTTTTGTCTTTAGCTTCCACTTCACTTAGCTATTATTTTGTTTTTGTAGTATCTTTCAACTGAATGTGTGGCATGAATTCATTTAGATACCACAACTCAGAATGGCATTCCAAAGGCAAGAGTGGAAATGTCTCAACTTGGTAAATAAAAATAGCAACCAGATTCAGCCATCAGACGGTAATTAGTGAAGCTGGATGCTAGCCATGTCAAGGACTAACTATCCTTGATAAAATGCCCAGGGCTCTTTAGCTTTGCATGCTGAGTCTCTCCTTTTCTGTTTTCTTCTTTCCTTTACTCAGATTTTTCTATTCTGTTTCACTCAAGTTCCATCTGTTATTCTTTTTCACACACTTTTCAGACCCTTCTTTTATTCCTGCCCATTCTGCATACCTCATCATTAAAAGGTGGGTAATTCTGCAAAGATTCCAATTAGTGTATTGTTTGATGGCTGATCAAGTTTTCCACCTTTTAAGATGAACCACGGAATAAATGGTGTAAAGAATGTAGTCTTGTGTTGCCAACACCTTGTCAAATTTTTTTTTGAAGTTTGAGTTTACTATTGTCCACTTGAGTTGCCATTAAGTAGAATATATATCTCTGTGTGAATATGTCTGAGCCCATATGTGAGCAAACACATGAATGAAGATTGTATGTTTAAATGGACAGTCATTTGAATTCTAAAAGTGGTAGGATGTGTAAGGCAGTAATACAGGGAAAGTAGGCAGTTTTGAATGAAACTGATGGTGACTGGTGAAGTCTCCCAGTTTCCTACTTTTTCTATGGCAGGAGAAGAAAGGTAAGAGACTAACATTTGTTGTCTGCCTCCCTATGCCGGGCATTAAGCTAGGCAATTTTCCAGCAGCATGCCTGTAATCCTATTGGCAACACTAAATGGTAGAGTTATTATTATTTCTATTATACAGATGATGTGATTGAGACCTAAAGGACCTAAGGAGCTAATTCAAGGTTATAGAAGTAGTGACGTAGAAATAAAAACCAAAATATATCTAAGTCCAAAGCTATTTCCCCCAGGGGCAGGAACTTGAGAGGAAGTCACTGGAAGAGAAATGAAAACACAGATGTACAGGAGAACACACATCTATCTTGGTGATACTTAGTACATAGTAACATTCAATAAATATTCTTTTATTGCTGAATGAATGCAAGAATTGATCAACTATATTAGTCAGAGATCTCTACAGACATTGAGCTATTAGGAGATATATATATACACACACACATACATACATACACACACACACACACACAATTATCTCCTATATGTACATATAGGAGAGATATCTATATCTTATACACACACATATCTATCTATCTGTCTATCTATCTATCTGGAGAGAGAGAGATTATAGGAACTGGTTCACACGTCTATGGAGGCTGAGAAGTCCCATGGGCTATGGTCTGTAAACGAGAGACCCAGGAAAGCTGGTGGGGTATTCCAGTACAAGACTGAAAGCTCAAGGCCAGAGCTGAGATGTAAGTGGTGGTAGAAAGTCGGTGGTGCAGTTCTAGTTCAAGTCCAAAGGCCTGAAAATCAAAAGTGCCAATGGTATAAGTCCCTTCCAAGGAAACAACTGATGTCCCAATTCAAGCTGTCAGGCAGAGAGAGCAAATTCTTTCTTATCCTGCCTTTTGTTTCATTCGGGCCTCCAATAGATTGGATGAGTACTAAAAACACTGGCCATCTGCTTTCTTCAGTCTACCAATTCAAATGCTAATTTCACTCAGAACCATTCTCACAAACACACCCAGAAAAATGCTTAACCAAATATCTGGGCACCCCATGTCCCAGTCACACTGACACATAAAATTAGTCATCTTAAGTCCACTTCTGTCAACCTGTCACCATACACAGCTCCTTAAGCCATACTTAACCTTGAACAAAAGGCAATAACAAGGTCATAATTTCACCAAACATGACACAACTGTCCTGCATACAACTAAAAATGCACTAACCTTTCCCCAGAAGAGGGGCAAATTCTTTGAAATGTATCCTTCGCCTTGATGTCTTGTAACTGAAATACTATGATTGAAAATCAATAATAACTATGATATAAAGTCAATACATCTGCTGTTACAAACCAAAATAATCAGAGAGAGGAAAAATCAAAGACACATTTTTTTTGGTGGGGGGGCTACCAAATTTCTTTATTTAAAGGAATGGTACAAAGAACTTAAGTGGATGTTTTGTTACAACTTACAGAAAAGGTAAAGGAAACCCCACCATGCATGCACTGCCTTGGTGACCAGGGAAGTTACCCGATGGCCAAGGGGATATTAGCCTAAAGCTTAGCTTTCATTATCACTGTCTCCCAGGGTGTGCTTGTCAAAGAGATACTCTGCCAAGGCAGATTGGGGTGCTCCCATCTTATGCAAGTTGGTCACGTGGTCACCCAATTCATCGATGGAATCACCTGCTCATTCAGGTAATGCGTCACAATGAAGTCACACACATGGGGGTCATTTTTGTCAGTGGCCAGTTTGTGCAGGTCCAGTAGTGACTGATTCACATGTTTTTCCAAATGTGATGCACACTCCATCGCATTCAGCCCTCTCTCCCAGTCATCGCGGTCTGGCTTCTTGATACCCTGAAGGAAGACGCGGCCACCTCGTTGCTTCCGCAGCTCCATCAGTTTCTCGGCATGTTCCCTCTCCTCGTGAGACTGGGGAAGAAAGTACTTGGCCAAGTTCTTCAAAGCCACATCATCGCGGTCAAAGTAGCAAGACATGGACAGGTAGGCCCAGGAGGCGTAGAGCTCCAGGCTGATCTGGCCGCTGATGGCGGCCTCTGAGTCCTGG